>RXPK01004157.1:0-83965 GCA_004143645.1 Protaetia brevitarsis | reverse complement strand
TATAGAAACCCTTGAGTCCCCGAAAGTGATGTATAATGTATGGTTAGTTGCTTGCTTTCACTGTTTTAAATCTGGTTTACATTTCTCAATTTATTGATCCATTTCTAGTTCTAAAACTAGAACTTGAATTCGTATTACACTTATCAATAAATTTTAGTTTTTTTTTTTAGACCTTAAACTTGATCAATTTTTAGTTCTTAAACAAGAACTTCTTATTGTTTTACACCTATCAATTAATTGAAGGGAAAGTGTAATGAGTGAAGGAAGTTTAGATCCCTTTTAGTGTTAACAGTGGCAATAGGAACTGCTTTCTATCACCATACATTGTTGAAAATATTACGTGTTGGCGTTAATTTTGCGCTAGTCAAATATTTTAGTGTTGATTTTTCCAAAACTTTGGCCAGACGAGTTGACTACGCGTATTTAATAGAACAGAATGACTAGAATTGCGTGTGAATTCTTGTTCAGATATGAGGATTGACTATTTTCTAGACATTCAGAAGCGTCAACCAATCAGAATTTTTCCCTCGGTTAGAAATATAGAAACCCCACCTATTCTAATACAGTATTGCATTATACGCACCACCTGCATTGCACGTGTATCTGTTTTCGTGTTTGATTCTCTGTATTAACATATCCAAACAAACTACCAAATGTGACTGATTTGCAAAGTGTAACCTCGTGTTATTAAACGTTAATTCCAGTGGGCATAAAAAATTCAACCTTTAAGGATGTATTTGGAACATCTATTTACGCAATTAGTTTAGACTTGAATCAAATAGCATAAAACATTCACTTAAATTTTATAATGTTCTCAAAAAATCATTTTAAAATTGTACGTTTAGTTGACCAAAACTTGTGAATGAGTGTTTGCATATTTATAATTTGAGAAAACGTCTTAAAGACAGAATATTATAGCACTAAGAAATCGGAGTTGCATATTAAAAAGACGTTGTGTTTAGAAAATGGTGTTAAAACACCCAATAGATCGCATTCATTTAGTTAAACAGCTAGTAAATTTGTCTAGTCTAGATCAAATAAAATGTACTAGAAGTATATCATAATTCCACGTGTTAGTTGGACAAAATAACCCTTAGCAATAGGACAATACTTGACTATCTTTGCTCGTCAAATTTAAACTTCTATAGTTCTCGACAAAATACACGAAAGAGTGTGGACCTCTCTGACTATTAAATTAGTCAAAAAAGTGTTAAAAATTTTCAACAGTGTAGGGAATTTTGTTGCTGTCAGATTTGGGGTTGTGTTTTTGTGTTGATGTTTATCACATGTAAAAGATTCCGGATAATTCCGATTTCAGAGATATGGTGTTCGTAGTTGAAACGATATACTTTGTAATTTTAGGTTATTGTACGGATACAGTAAGTGTATCTTGAAAATCACTAAATTTTAATGCTTCATGTATACTAATCAATTGAAGGGTATTGTGTTTCCAAACTATCAAGAGGTTCATTCTTTTCACTATTTAAGGCTGACACAGCTGAGGCAACACGTTTTCTTTTTTTTTAATGGTAGTAATAGGCCTGTAGCTGAAGTTGAAGGAGTGGAAGATCGTGATTCATATTCCATCTCCAAATCAGCACTTATTTCATCGATTGTTCCTTCATACAATATCTCTTTATTCTAGAAACAGAAAAAGATGTATCAGCATTTGGGCAGTAAGTATATTATGTGGTCAAAACGTAATAGGTTAAGTTGTGTTTTTATAGAATGGTAGCTTCAAAAATGAGAAGATTGAAGGATCAGCAGGAGGTGCATTTTCGGAAACTAAAGATTCTAAATTTAATTTATGAGCAAGTAAATAATGAATTATAATTTTATAAAAAACATTATATTCTTCTATTTTGTATTTTCAAATCAATTTCCCATTTATAACTAGAACAAGATATGTATAAATATATATGTATATCTTATTATAAGTCTCGTTTGTAAATGTTAGTAGTGAAGACTTTCTGCAAGTTTAGTAGACAGTCACCCTCTATAATTTTCACTAGAATTAAAGAGAAGACCTTTTTTTTAAGTTCATTAATCTTTTCCGTTGCCATTTTGACCTCATTCTGCTCTTTAGACTACAAATTCAAAATTATTTCGAACTATCTACATGAAATTAACCTACTTATAATCACAAAAATAATATATTTTGGTTCGATTAACTATAATTGTTCCAATTCAAAATGAATGAATAAATATACAATTACCTACTTCACAGGTGTAACAGACATTTTATCGCTGTTTACTACCTACACCATCTTTTTACGAAAAGTTACTAAAATTACTATAAAGTTAAATTGACGTAAAAATAGAACGTGTTTTAATTCATCAATTTCTAGAACTTGGCCAGGTTCATGATGAAATTGCTCAATTTACTGAGAAGTGTAAAACCCCGAGCTATCATTTTAAAATTGAAGAGAACCTGATCTAGAAATTGAACTTGAAATTGACAGATGTAAGAACCTAACTTAACGTCAAGTCGCCTAAGTCTAGAAATTAATCAATAAATGACAAATTAAAACCAGCATAAGACACGAAATTACGCAAAAAAATGATAAATTACTAATTTGATAATGATAAAAAAATATTTTTTTACGACAAGAGCACTATAGCGTTCACTATCTGTTTATACGTACCAATGCGTACAGAAAACACGGGCAAACTGCGTAAACTGTAGCATATGCAAAGAAAAGTATTATGAATTGCTGATTGGCTGTTTCCACGCCTGGTTGGATTGCTTGATAATCCAATGTTTCAGCAGTGTTTCTACTGCCGTCATCAGAGTCCCTGATTTTTCTAGTGTAAATTTCATCTGCAAATGAAAATACAAAGTCTGTTCGTTGAAATTTAAATTTATGAGAATTGACATTATAACTGCCAAAACTAAAACTTTTATGCAGTTAATAGAATTATTTATCTGAGCACGTATTAAAATTTTATTGTTTTAATTCTAGGGACAAACCAGAACACTAACTGTTATAACAAAATAATTAGAAATTCAAGTTATGAAACACTGTAACGCCCCAAAGGAAGTCCCTGGCAGCCGGCCAGACTCGATGGAGATGGGCTGGGTCGAAAATTATAAGAATTACTGCGAAATCTTAATTTAAAACAAAATGGGAGCCACGTACCTTGAAAATGATTTTTTCGGACTAATTTGCACCAAATTACGAAATAGAAATATAGCGTGAAAGGTGGATATTCGTGTGTGCACAACAAACAAAAGAAAAACTTCCTCAAAATTAGCACTATTGTAAATGATGAGATTTTCATAAATGTGCAGAAAACACTCTACAAGGGCTTCGAGCCAAAATAAATAATCTCATATATTCAAACACTACTCTCAGACTCGTAAGTCATCCTACTGCTGGCAAAATTCTATTCAACTCTAATTAAATTAAAACTACTAGGGGAATTCCTCTTTTTTTCTAAACCTTATCCCTTACAATTAATTAATTATTTACTTACTACCCATATAATGATTATTATTAGTTATGATTTATTAGCGCTAATAGAAATGATCGAATTCTAAAAATTATAGATTGGATAAATAAATTTATCTGCAGTCTGCAATTAGTTGTGCGGAAAACTTAATTCATAGTTAAAAGAAGTAACTTTACTCTAATTATATATACAATAATTGGTACAATTGGCGTGAATATTATCGTAAAGAAAGTACCTATTTAAGTTGGCGATATCTTCTAAGGAAGAGAGGGGTTCTGTTGAAAGTATTCCTTTTCCGTTTCTCACCAAATGGATCCCGCAATACGTAATGCATATAGATATGACATACAGGGTGAGTTTTTTATCTTGAGACGACGGAATATCTCTAAAACACTGCATTAAATAAAAAAAAAGATCTTAATAAGATTTGTTATAATGTAGGGATTGAATGGTGCCGAACCCGATCCTTCACCTTATTCCCCCTCCCCTCCAGAGTGGGAGGGGGGACATCTTTGAAATCTTAAATCGGAACCCCCATTTTGTATTGCAGATTCGGAGTCTACGCCATCAAGTATGTAGTTTTTGTTTGAAACTCTTTTTCGATTCGTAACAGATTGCGCTGTAATCGCAAAAAACATGATTTTGTGTTTTTTATTTTAACATAAACTAACATTTAAAAAATACCAATAATAATAATTTATTCACTAAAAAACTTGAAATTAGATACAAATCCCAACTACGGAGAGAGTAATATTATATAATATATAACAAACCACAGTACTAATATCTCTCTTTAATACAAATCTAATGTCTACTACCAATGCACTCTTCCTTATGACGGTAAAACTTTACGTGTCTTCCCGGTCCTCCAATTCCCTACTCTCAGTGCTATCGATAGAAAAAAAGGAAAACTGCACAAAGGCAGTTCTTGCTAACACACGTAGTGACATCAAACCTCATATGTCGATTTATTTTATTTCTAGGAACACAAATATACACCGCTGTCCATTGAGAATCGAACGCCTTAAAATATTAAATCTAAAACATCGATAACTAATTGAAAACCAATCAAAATTTAAGGTGTCTACTAAATTGAAATTCCAGAATTATTTATAAAAATTTGGACACGAAATTCTATTAGCATAAACTAAATAAACTATTTATAAATTCAAATATGATTACAACACATAATAATTTTCATTGTATTTATCCTGATTTTTTTTTATTAAAAAATAGTATTTATTTATAAAACAAATATACTATTTACATTGGTACAATATATCAGGCTGCTATTGTTATTAGCTAGTAGCTGTATTATCATAACTTTTAAGGTACCCATGTGATCCTACAAAAAGGTGTCTACTGTGTGTTCTAACAACAAAATTTAGTTACTTAGTTACTACCTCTAATACATATTCTATTCCTATTAAGGATAATATCTTTATATGCAATGGAAAAGATATGATCCGACATTCATCTAGCGAATACGTGTTTCCTTGCTTATTAATTGCAATTACATTACCCTATAAAATGAATAAATAACTACACAGTATAAAAAAATCCAATGTTTAACAAGGCAAAAAGTTGCATTACCCATCACAGCAAACCAACTGCGAAGCTGCAATTTATTTTTATGTTACATTTACATACATAATACTGCGCGATATTTAAATTGGATCGCTTCAGAAATGAATTAACACACCTCCAGCATTAATAGTGACGCGTCATGAAGCACCTACATGTTCTACTGTTTCCATATCGCGACCGTACAGTTTTCCAATTATAAATTGCAAATAATGATAATGCGCGCAGAAGATTCCAACGAGCTACATTTATAAATTGTCAGGCCGGGAATTAAATACGAGCGCGGTAAATGAAAAGATACTGGCACATGAGGAGTGAATATAAATGTAATTGTTACCGACTATAAAGGAAGAATAAATCATCAGCTTGGACATTGCTATCGCTTGCTCGACCAAGCGAAATTTTTGTTTTTAAGGTGAATCTGGATGGCCTTTTAATGAGATTCTCTGCCAGTAAATGGCATGGATTTTTTCCTGTGTTTTTAGACATACCAAGCAAAATATTTTAAATTTGATAAAGAAATTATTTTGAAAACAGTATTTAAAATTGCGTCGTTTTACTTTTTTAAATTTAATTTTCTTTTTTTAAAATTTTTTGTTTGGCTTCCAAAAAGGAGAAATAAAAAAGTGGTCAAGGGTGACGATTCATTGACGATTCTGACGATGACGATTTCTTTCTGTTAGCAAATACCGTCCGAAAGAAATGCGGAAATGCGTTTTCTCTTTGATCTCGTCCGCTGGGACAACCATAACTAGGACGGTAGACAGCGTCTAATTGAGTGCGCTACAGAATGTACCGTGTTCGAGTAATCAGATCTTTCCAAAATATTAGTTAGTCTGTCATATGAACTTGAATGTATAGAGTAACACTATTTCATATGTTTCTTTAGAGAAATCAAAATTAAAATGCAAATTAATAAGGTATTATCAGTAATGTTATTTGATTTGATAGGCTACAAAGAAAGCTATTAATTCAGAAATAAATAATTATAGCACTGATAATATAATCAGTACTATGAATCAGTAGAATCACTGACTTATTTTGTAAATTGAGCAACTGCTGTTTTCCGAGAACTGAATTATCTCGAGGTATGCACAAATGTGAAGAGCATTTGTAGAATCGTGATTGCAGGAAATAAACCTCAAGCGATAGTCAGATGGAAAGAAAGATACCTCTTGTCTTTTTGAATGAATTGTTTGCTTTCTCTATTGCATGTTCCCAAAATGAATTCCTAAGATTGTCTAGAGTATTCGCTACGTTTCATTGAGTGTTATTCTATACCTGTACCTATAATTTTACAATACAACTTCCTATAGAGTAACTTGTGTTAAATGAGTCAGGATGCCATACACTGCCACAAACATACAAACCTCCCTCAACACACACACATACACAGACATCGCAAACCTGTGGTCAAGTAGCTCAAAAGTTTTTTCTCTGGAACAGACTTAGCACTGCAGTTATTGTACGAAGAATATTTACTTTCTTACAGTAGTAAACCGCATTATCTAAAAATGGATAAAAGATCCTCGTCAAAAAGGAAAAAGTATCTTCGTATCAGCGCCGAAGGAAAAGGGTTTCTTCTGAGATTTAATGTTCCATTGCACAAAATGTAAGTACCGTATCTACTATTGCTAGGCATTTTATTACTTTGTCATTGCGTATTTCAGTGCGCCAAAATCCAAAAATAATTCTAGGTATAGTAGCTATCGATACACAGTAATACATACACATACAAACAAATGGCCAGACTTGACGGATTTATTTTTCTCGGAGAAGCCATAGCAAAGTTTAACGAAACCCCACTGCGTCGATCAAGATATTGTTGTAGAGAGCCCGAAATTATGAGATTCACACGAAATTTTGCTGTTTTATTATTTTACTTTTGTTGCTAAATTAATACAATTTTAACAAGGTGCAAGACTAATTCATTAGTGGTAAATTAAAAAAATATATATTGCAAGAAAAACATGTATCAATAATGTCTAACATTAACTTGTTTAACATGTTAAACAGGCTTCTAAATAAAAATAAAAATAAATAAATACAATATTAACATATGTCTAAATAAATATAAGAGTATTTTCTTTGCACGTATTTGCACTAAGTTCACTATCTACGTCATCTGAATAATTTGGAATTGAAGGCCTTATTGTAATAACGTGATATGCTACAATAAAAAAAAAGTTACCAACTTAGTTTTAGAAAAATGTATAAAATTGCCTGCTATGCCACTTAAAATCGAAGTAATTTGAGGAGGCTTATCATGTTATTACAGTAAGTCCTTTACCCAATTATGCTAGATGCACTGGAACTTCTAATCCAATAAATAAAAACGATTCTTAATTCCCTAGTGAAAATGAAACAGAAATGTAATAGACTGTGACGATAATGTTCATAATGTGGGTGTGAGTTTAGAACTACTATTTTTTGCATTTTGTTGCTTGTCGTTGCTTGATATTAGCGAAGATGAGCTGACGAACATACAACAACAATTTGCACTTTTTTACATATTTATAAACCAACAACGGGTCTTGCACCGAATGAAATTTTATTTTAGAATTATTCCTATTCAGAGCACACAGACGACAAAATTCCAAAAGGCAATAAGTTGCAGCACAATTTTGCAACCACTTCATATGGACATACAGCTATTTATTGTAGACTTTGAAAATAATAGAAACAAGGTATAGGTAAATTGTAGATACAATTAATGTGATACTTTGTTTAACAATTAACATCATTATCATTTTTAGGTTGGAATTTGGAATAAATTGGACTTTATCAAAACAGCCGTTACATTTTACAAACTTAATCGAGACACGTCCGTCTCTCACGGAGGTTGGCTAGTGAATCCTTTTGAATTGAAATACTCTTCACACACTTCACCGAGGTGAGGGGAATATAAGATATTTAATACATGAGAATGCCCGTGTGACCAAATGGAACTATGGAATGTTTACACTAAATCAAAATAAATAATTATTACAAAATTCTGGAATCACCTTACATTCATTATAAGATAAAGTAGGTGTCTCCGTAATTAATTACTGTATTGCATACTCATTGTACAGTAATGTACAATGCATTACTACAATGCATAGCAACCTGGCACACACGTGTATTTTTGACCGAACTGAATTCCAGCAATGAATTTTTGTTATATCGTTATTTTTTTTTAATACATAGAAGTAAAATTAGTAACGTGACACTTAAATAATGTCAAATGCTTATACCATGACAGTACACATACATACATAACTTATTGTTATAATCACGATAGATAATTAATAATAATAATATGTCTTTATTTTCTTTTCCCGCAGCATAATACATATTAATAACAAAAACATAAAATCAGAATAATAAGGAGAAAAGAAAATCTTAAGGGGCAGTTCAGTTAAGCAGCACATTGTCTGCTCCCTGCTCTTCCACTAAACCCTAATCATACTACAAAACAAATCAAATTTGCCTATAATTTAACTTACGCTAATATTCCGCAATAAATAAGGAAATAAATAAAAATAACAAACATTATATGACTTACTTAAGTGAATATATGTCACAAATATAATGTAGAGAGAGAGAGAGAAGAAAAAAAATCCAATCTCTATTGACGCGCCAGCAAATAAGAATAAATAGCACATTTGAAACCGGCTAAATTTTTTGTTTTAAAACTATCAGGAAGGGGATTGTAAAGTGCATAGATATTATATGAAAAAGACCTAAGTGAGAGGAAGAGGCTGTTCGTGAAAAGGTGGGGTTATTAGGTTTTTTATTCCTGAATGTTAATTATTATGTACATCAATCGGTACCTAATTTTATTATATAGATATGGAGGGCCACGGTTGGTTAGTACTACATGAAATAGAACTAGAGAATGAAAGATGGTCCGATTCCGCATGTTAAGCCATTCCAACTCTATTAATTTATAAGATATGCTGTCATATTTGCGTATACGAAATATATACCGCATGCAAGCATTCTGCACCTTCTGCACTCTACCAACATCAACAGCATCCAGACATGGTCCATACACCATACAAGCATAAGTAAACAAAGATAAAACAAAACTTTGGCACAGCATAATTTTCAACTTTTTACCAAAGATGGATCTGAATGGGTAGAGCAGTTTCAAGTTATTGTATGCGTACCTTATCGCATTTAACTTTCATTGCATACATGCATATATGCCATACATTACAATTTACACCTAATATTATTCAATACACATAAAATAAACGAAAATGCGATTAATATTTTACTATCCGAAGATCGTAACGGTTTGCGCGAGACGAAACAAAATCGCAGTATATATCGCATAGCTATAAAGATCCGAACAGCAAAAGAGGGTGAGCGTATCGAAACTGCCAAGGGGTGGCCGTCGAGGCGTCGTGTTTTAAAATGGCAATTCCGTCTCTTTGATGGAAGTTGCCGGAACACGGAGTGCGAAGAAAATTTCTCCCTTGTGAATGCGAAAGCAGCTTACACAAAGCAGGGGTGGGAACATCGGCTTTTGAAACTGAAAATGCGCGGCCGCATTCATGCACATGTGTCCACCTCGACAGTCCCCGTGCGCGACGGGCGATTTTAAGATTCTGAACGCGGCGGCGGCAGCGGTGGGCCCCCTCCGGATCCGCAACTCGACGGGAAAATATGTACGCATACGCCGGATTTGGTCTGAAATTTTATTTATTGCTTATTGCCGCTAACGGGCACGCATTGGTTCTTCTTCCTCTCTGGTGTTTACTTATATCGTCGCCTTTTAGGGTATTAAACATATAAATGGAACTTACTCAAATTAAACAGAGAACTAATTATGGGTGCATAGAACGTTGCAGGCCTGAAACGGTCGAGAGTTCTATTGGAATCCCGCAAGGGTCTAACTCGGGTCCGCTACTATTTGTTCATGGGTTAAATATCTTTCCAACCAGGTTAAAAGGTTGCCCCTTATAGCATAGTTGTGCAATTTAGCAAGCAATAACTTGCGATCAACACTATCAAAAGCTTTCAAACGATATATTAACATAATAATAATAATAATAATAATAATAATACCGAACTGATTCATACACATACCTCAGAATAAAACAAAAACAAATGCACGATTTAACATCAATTAAAAAATCCCTAATAACAAAATATAAACAAACTGTAAAACGTATATGGGTCTTCTGAACTGACGGGAAAAAACAAGTGCACCGCAACAAATGTATTGGCCATACCGATCATCTCATATACGTTCGGAACAATCAGATGGAATGTTAATGAATTATTACAACTAGACAGAGACACAAGAAGAATTTTAACAAATAAACGAAGTCATCATCCAAATGCATCTGTCCAGAGGCTTTACATGAGAAGAAGTGAGGGTGGTAGGGGATTACTCAATATCGAGCTGTTACATAACCGCATGGTAACATCTGTCGCGTGTGACTTAGTTAGAACATCAGATCCACTGTTGAAATATGTGAGAGAGAGGGAAAGGGGCGAGCAAGGTGCTTTCCTATTCAAGTATGCCAACCGGACTTGTGAACATCTTAGAATTCCGCTTCGACTGAACACCGTTCCCCAACCACCAAACAGCTTATTGAACGATGAACCCCTGGCAGCAAAAAACCGCCTGAAACAAGCAATGGACGAAAAACTAAAAAATGATCATCTAGAAAAATCGTTGCACGGCATTTTTTTCCAAAAACATCAGCAGACTAGAACTTGGCAAGCATCTAACATTTGCGTTTCTAGCAGCACTGGAACTGTATTCGGACACTGAGGTTACATCGTTGCCGTGCAAGACAGGGTATATAGCTCTTTAAACTACCGAAAAACTGTATTGGGACAGGAACTTTCCAGCACGCGCTGCAGGGCTTGCCATGCACGCGAGGAGACGACGATGCACATCCTAGCGGCATGTACAAAGTATGCACCAAATCTTTACATTCAGAGACATGATGCGGCTCTGCGAGTCCTATACGCCCATTTTCAACATCTGTATGGATTTGACAGTACCAGATTACGCCCCTACCAATACCAGGACATACCTTCAATGATTGAGAACGAAAATGCTAAAATATACTGGAATTTCCCATTTAATACTACAGTTCAATTACAAGCCAATAAGCCAGACATGGTCACTCAGGACCTAAAAGAAAAGAAGATGTATATTTGGAGTTTTCATGCCCGGCGGAAACAAACATTACACAAAAAGAAGATCAGAAAAGAGAGAAATATAGAGATTTGCTATTTCAACTGCGCCTCACTCACTCCCCGTTTCATGTGTCGTTCATTCCCATCATAATTGGAGTCCTAGGTGGAATGAGGACTGAAGTAACCAGGGAGCTCCAAAGAATTACCAAGATAGACAAAAAAACAGCACAAATACTAACCTTTACCATGCAAAGTACGTCATCCTCGGCACACTGCGAATCCTGCGAGCTCACGAAGCTAACTACCCAACAGCGATAAGTTAGATCTCTCAAACACTAATCCTCTGGTTGAGGAAGTGGTTGGGAAAGACTAGGGCGCCACGTATTCGCGAGCTGCGTGGCATCCACAATTACCGCCGTCGCCTTCACCAGCTACGAGAAACCCCTCAATAACACACCTAAAACAATACAAATTGACCGTATAATCAATAACACACTTCGATGATATTAGATTTAGGTATTATGTTATATACTTACTTTGTATGCTTCTGTTTTAATAAAGTAAATGACCGCGCCATACCCAAGCGTGAAAGGGTACTGGTGAAAAGAACCCAGCCTTTGCGCTGAGGTCGTGTGACATGTCGTGTGTGTATCTACAGCATAGGAGACGTCCTGTAGTTACCATGTAAAAACAGTACAAAAAACAGTAAAGTAAATAGTAGCGAATTTAAAATCTAGCGTAAGTACAATAAAGTAAACTTAACCTATATAGTGGGATCTCCATCACATTCGAATTCCTAGTATTATAAGAGTAATGCTGCGTCAATCTGGGAATACAATTATAATTTTCTTTCTCTTCAAACAAAAGTAGATGCAGTAAGTACGAGGGGAGGTCCAAAAGTTCGTGGAATGGAGGGGATGGAATGCGGATAGGTGCGCTCGCTATGTGTCATTCTGATTGGGGACTCATCATTAGTATATAGGTTAAGCTGCAGCCCTATTGCGTCAGTCGTTTACGAATAGTTGCCTGCTAAACAAGCCAATCCGGAAGAAAACTGAAACTATGGAGAAAATTGAACACCGTGCTGTAATAAAATTCCTTACCAAGCAAGGAAAGAACGCTCAAACCATATTGAATGAAATGGAAATCGTTTATGGGGAACAGTGCCCTAGTAAATGAATGATTTATAAGTGGCATGGTCTTCTTAAACAGGGCCGGGAGTCGATTGAAGACGACCCCCGCTCACGACGGCCAGTTGAGGCCACCACATCAAACATCGTCGAAAAAGTGGAAGAACTTGTACTGGAAGATATCGGTTTGAAGAAAATACAATTATCTGCATTAGTTGGAGTATCAGATACCACCATTTTGCGTATCCTACATGACCACCTGGGTATGACAAAAGTCAGTGCAAGATGGGTACCGAGAATGCTCACGCCATTTCAGAAACAACAGCGCGCCGATGCGTCCGAACAATTTTTGGAGCTGTGTGGAGACGAACCTGCACACATTTTGGAGCAGATTGTTACCGGAGATGAAGCATGGGTTCATCACTTTTGAGCCTGAGTCCAAACAGGAGTCCATGCAATGGCATAAAAAGGGGACACCACCGCCAAAGAAGTTCAAAGTGGCAGAATCGGCTGGAAAGTTGATGGCTACTGTTTTTTGGGATTGTGAAGGGATATTATTGATTGATTACAAAGAAAAAGGAAGGAGTATAACCGGAGAATATTACGCAGCGATATTAGGAAAATTAAAGGAGGCTATCAAGGAAAAACGTCGAGGAAAATTGACCAAGGGTGTGTTCCTCTTGCAAGACAATGCGCCGGTTCACAAGAGCAGAGTTGCAATGGCTGCTCTGCACAAGCATGGCTTTCAATCAATAGTTCATCCACCCTATAGTCCAGACCTGGCCCCTAGTGATTTTTATTTGTTCCCCAATTTAAAAAAACACTTACGGGGAAGAAAATTTTCCGACGACAATGAGGTAAAGGGTTCAATTTTAGCCCATTTTGAGGCGAAAGATAAAAAATATTTTTATGATGGTTTAGAAAAATTAATTCATAGATCTAATAAATGTATTGTGCTTAAGGGTGATTATATTGAAAAGGAAAAATAGATTTATTGTTTTATTTTATTTAAAACCCTTTCATTCCACGAACTTTGCGTTACAATTTGAAGATCTTTAAATAATTGTCGGCAGCTGGTTCTAGACGAAACGTCTGCCAGTACGCGAATTGCGCGCTTTTTGTAACTTAAATACACACTCAATATCACCCGAAGCGCCTCAAACTAGCAACCCATATGTAACCACAGACTGGAAATGAGCATATAGTACATACGTAAAACCTCGAGACCAACTTGGCCTCTTAGTTTCGCCAACAAAAAACAGACGCTGCCCAATCTCTTACACAGTTCATCGATGTGGCCCCTCCAATCACAACGTGTATCCAGCGTAATACCCAAGAATTTTACAGAGTCTACCTGTGCTATACTCTTTCTGTCCACCTTAATATAATGAGAATACTGACGGTCAAGACGTCAAGAGCATTTAATTTAAATTTCATGAATACAGTTTTACTAGTATTTAAATGCAAGTCGTTTTGTTAGAAATATTCACTAATTGTAGTTAAGGTGTCATTTAGGGTTGTTCTAGCTTCACTTATATTGCCGCTGGATATAATGAAAGAAGTATCATCCGCAAACACTACTGCATCCTTCAACGGAAAATAATTCACGTAAATAAGACAAAGCAGTGGTTCGAGGACACTGCCTCGTGGAACACCATGGTAAACTGCCAAATACTGAGACTTACTCCCATTTATGTCGATATATTACAACCTGCCAAACAGCATAGACAAACACCAAAATTCTAAGCAATACTGCGGGAAATTTGCTGAATGAATTTATATAAAGCTATGTTAACAGAGCGATTAGGAATGAAACCGTGTTGCCGGCTAGCGGAAAGATGAATTTTTTTAAAGTAGACAATCAATACTTCATTTATCAAAGCTTGATAAAGTTTAGAAACGAGATTAAACGAAATTTAGGCCTAATTTCAAAATCAAATTGTTCTTTCTAAACTTGAAGTTCCGCACCAATATAGAGGTCCTTAATTAACACTCCATGGGATCTACAAACTGACACAGCTTCATTAGAATTTGTGATTTACAAAAGATCCCTTGCAAGAACGGTTGCGGTGCTAAGGATATAATGAAAATACCTCATTTACACTAAGTCAACAAATCAATGAACACCTGAGAAAGAATATCTTATAATAATTATAATAAATTTTAACAAAAAGCGTATTATTAAAAGCAATTTGTTTGATGATTGAGGAACAGAAAATCCGATAATCGTTTCTAAAAATAAATTTCTGCTTCTCAAATATTTCCATCCGATGTAAAATTGCGAAGTGAGGTCGGACTGCGCTCATTATAGGTGAGGCACACACAGAGTCAAAGTTGGAACCAATTACATTCCATTGTTGCCAACGGCAGGATCTACCGTTCGCATGGAGAAGTCGCCGTTACGTCCACTCTAACTAGACATCCGACCTAGAGATTTCAATTTACCGATATTGGAAGCTATTGACCGAATCTTACTTTTGCATTGAATGTTTTATTTTATATACGATTACATCTACGAGCGACGTTCTTATTTATATATATATATATATATATATTATATCGCGAAATTGGACCGACGACATGGGCATTCGACATTTCATCACTTGCATTATTACTTTATTAGTGATATATGAACTTTCAGATAAAAAAAATAGTTAAAGAAATCAATAAAAAAAAATCTATCTCCAAAACTAAACTAAATAATTGAGGAGTTAGAAGTAAAACGGTTTAAGTGTAATATAGTTATGAGCTGATAAAGCTGATTTGCGGTAAAATAACTTATTTGTAAAGGTGCAAATAATACTAAAATCAATTGTCAACTCTTTTTGTGTGGGAGATTTGCATTTGTACTGAACCAAAAATGGGTCCTGAAACAATGGAATAAATCATTGTTTCCATGAAATAATGCACTAAAGTTGGTCCAAAGAACGAGCCATCAAGTTAATGGAAAAGATTTTACTAAATGACGAAGAAATTTATTGAGTAAATAAATCATTAATTGAAATAATGTAACCAAAATCATTGGAAATGAAATAGTGGCTCAATTGACTCAAAGAAATTTATTGTTATAACGTTTGTTTTGTTTGCTCGTGACCTTGAAGGAGATTTCAAGGCCGACTTTGATTTTTTAAACGGAAACGCATTTTTTTAATGTAGCGTGTTATTTGTCAAAAATTAGTAAACAACTTTTGTTTGGCACCCTTTTTTTGATTTGCCTGTAAAGTTTTTTTGCTATAAAATTTTAACAACTTTGCCTGTAGTATTGAATACTTAATTTTTTTTTTTAAACTTCATTTAAAGTCTTACTTCTGGCATAATTAAAAGATATGTAGCAGTGGCGGATATAAACGGTGCACAAATTGAGTGTGCTCCTGTGCTCGTTTTCGTTGCGTTTTCGGGTCCAGTTAATAAATCGATCGACATCAACGTTCAGATATCGTGTTTTACGGATAAACTATATTATATATGTTTTGTTTATGAATGACTCACCGTTCACAGGTCGTAACTACCATAAGAACTAATACTGTTTGTTAGTGACAGTTTTATAATGAAACCAAGGGTGCGTAATTATTTTAATTTATTAAATAACATACTGCTGTAGTTTTTTATTAAAAAAAAAACAATTATCTGAATAAATTTCTTAATTTAATGTTATTTTCATTTGAAAGTTGTTTTGATATTTTAGGATAACGGTATATTTCTTTATACTTTAAGTTTTAACAGAATTTTCGTGACTATATATAACATTATATTATTTATTTCGCTATTGCTATATTTTTTCCGTATTGGACGGATTTGTTTCCAGGTTTTTTTGTTTGTTTTCTGACTCTTGGTTCGTACGTGCGAGCGAGAGAGCCAGTGTGATATAGATATCGGGGTGGCTCACATGTGTTGTTTCCTTTTGCTTGGAATTAAAAAATTTTAATATATTAATCTATTAATTTGTTGCTGATATTAAGTTTTAGTAAGTATTAATCTCAATGTTTAATCACACTCGTGCAGTTTAGATGAGTAATTAATACAGGTCCGTATTAAATTTAATTTTATATTTTAGTTTTAGGTACAAGAAGATTTTCAAAGAATTGTAGATGATAAAAGTTGATATAATTAACACAATAATCATGGTTGTAACAATTTAAATACTTAGTGTTAATTTATAAATATCTTAAATTTTACTTTATAAAAAAAATGGAAATTAGACAATATATTTGTTAAAAAAACTATCTATTTTATCTAAAACACTGATTTAAATTTTCGTGTGAGGTACTTCATCTACAGCAATACGTTTATTAAACCCGCGCACATAAAATCACAAACTTAAACTTCGAAATCTTTAACTGTTCCCAAAAAAACGTACATTTCCCTCAAAGATACAAATAATAATTGATTTTTTTAGAAAAACAAAAATAAATTGGCAACAGCGCAGCCGCAGTTAAAAACTACGCCGCATCGTTAAATCCCTCTGCAAAAAACCGACAAAGCAAAGCCGCCACTAATGCGCTTTGGTGCAGCCGACAAACAAAAAAAAATATATATATAGTACGTAAAAAAAGTAATGAAATGAAATATACAGTACGTAAAAAAGATAATGAAATGCACACAAAACAAACAAAGTAGAATTGTAAGTAAACACTAAACAATATGTAAATAAGAACTATGTATGCGAACAGTTTTACTATGCAATATTTGTAAGACAATTTAATTCGTTTAGTTATGAAAAAAATTCAAGTTAAAGTATGGGAAGCCCAAAACCAGAATTTAATTTGACGCAAACTATAAAGAGCAAATTTAGAGACTTTACAAGGTAATTTAAGAAGGATATGTACGAAAAAAAAATTGGATTTTAGTTAAAAATTTGCATGTTCTTGATTTTGTGAACACCCTACGTTTCCGACCACGAGCCGCCACTGTATCTAGGTACTATTTGACCATAATGTCAGTTAAATCTCTCCTCATTCCATTTTTAATGTCTGAAAGGTGACTAAAATGAATTTAATTTTGATACTAATGACTATATTTTTGCAAGAAAACATACCATTGGTATTAAAGAACTAGAACGCACAATAATATGAACACTACAAACGTTCAAGTTTGATGTTTTTAACGTTAATGCAGGATTCATGTAATTTAAATAGGTACATATAATGTACAGGTGTATGTAATTACATGCTTTTTTCAGTCTTCCCATCAAAATTAATCTGGCATTGAGTTTATTGTGCGATTACATACACTAATTTACTTATAACAATAGCTTCATTAAAAATTATGAAATATTTCACATATCTGTTATCTGTTACATTGACTGTTTCAAAAATATTAGCTACAGCATAATATTTTTTTTTATTAATACGTATACTTTCACATCAGAATTAACGATCTAACCTAAATCCTTTTATACATGCCTAACATTATAATTATAATTTATACAATAATCTCAATACGACTATATACGAAAATATTAGCAATAAATAATATAGCAAACTAATTTGAAAACTCTAAATAACATCAACAATATCGAATCAAAAAAAAAACAATTCCATTGCCCGTTCAAACATTTTCACCAAACCGTTCTTGAAAGCGACTATATGTTATTATTATACCTGTTAAATCGGGACGGGTAGTATTCCCGTCCCAACTCGAGATTTTACTTATTGTTAGCGGGACGGCTCCAGATTTCCCGATCACTTCTAATATGCAAAATAAGTGTTTAAACAATATTATTATTCGCAGATGCCATGCTGATGATGGGATTCTACGTTTCGCAAAATAAAAATCTATGTTCTCAATATTATATTTACGGCAGTTATCTATTACGTATTCTTATTAATAACACTAGTTTACAAATTGAAAAAAAAAAAATCTGCAAATGAGGTGACTATATTTTTCTTACGTACAAACAGCTAGGTTGACAGTCTAACCCGTTTTCGGTGCCGTAACTTTTTTAGTAATGGTAACATGCCTACAAAAACTTGTGTCGGGTGTCTTAGTATTGACAGATCTAAGATGCCTTTATGGCTAAGTGTAAACAAATAATCCGCCACTCGAGGTGGAACCCTCATATAATGAATGTAAACACAAATACGAAGGCTATAATTTCCGTTTTTTTATTAGATAACGTGGTACAGTAATGCTTGAATTAAAGTACACTGTTAGGGAATTCTTACATGTAATCCTTAATCATAATAGAAATTAATAAATAGTAATAATCATAATAACAGTATTTACTTCCTAAAAATAAACATATCAGTATTAGTATACATATCAATACAGAATCAAAACAGAAGAAAAATACAGGAATTAAAGCGCAATAAAAAAAGAATAGCGTTGAAATTTAAAGAATAGTTTTCCAAAAGAAAACAGGAACTGCAAAATATGATTAAAAACTCATCTAAGCTAAATGAAGTAGTTTTAGACTTTGTATAGGAATTGCATTTTTTGCATATGTATTGGAATCTGCCGCATGTCACGCAAGCAGTTTGCCCTTATCGTTACAATGCAGCCGTACCGGCAAACACTTATGAAGACCTAACCACTCAAAATACCATTCCCGAAGTAAAACTGTAAAAAATCGCGTTCTTCTGTTAAGGTGATTTTGCGGCCCGTTAAGTTTATACACGGATACCTACGAGTTCATTTTTAGTGGAGTTATTAAAAAATGTTAACTGAAGAAGAGAGAGTGCGTGCTGTGACGTTACTAGATAGAATTACAAGTCACAATGCAACATTGAAAATGAAAAGAAAGCGGCAAATATCACATTCTGTTGCCAATCTACCAAAAGGTCCAAGAACCTGGCTGGTAGTCGAGTGGCTTGCACGCTTGGCTATCAGTGCGGAGTCCGGGGTTCAAATCTCGCTCTGGTCAATTACGATAATCGGTTTTTTTCCGGGGTCGTAATGTTGATTAGGAGGGAGATTTGGTTCTGCGGGGGCCTGATAAGCTAAATAATATAGCTTAGGCATTACCACCCTTTAAAAAAAAAAAAAAAAAAAAAAAAAAAAAAAAAAACAAAGGTTACGTCAATTGAAGAGGATTCCGCTTTGCACAAATATTATCAAGATCACGCTTTCACTAACTGCAGAACAGCCACGTCAGAAACCGCGTTTCCTGGTTACCAAGGCACGGATAAGAATAGACTTAGACAATCGGTTTTAGAGTTACCGAGCTGCTGAAAAATAGATTTATCCGACAGTAATCGTCAAGAAAGTTTGGACTTTGCGAGAAGATCTCAAGGCATGGTAGATGTTTTTTGGAGGAAAGTCACCTTTTGTGACGAATCCATTTTCCAGTCGCAGCAGCCACACACTGGCAACTAGTGACTCGTTCCGTGAAAGCGAGGTACTTATCCCAGTACATATATAAACAAACTAGGCTCCTAGGAGGCAAACCGCTCCGGAAAAAACACCTGCCTAGACCACTTTCCCAAGAGATATAAGGATACTCTCAAAATTATTTTCTCGCACTGAAGGTGTGGGTGGTGCACTGCTAGATTTTTGTTCAATAAGATTTCCTGGCTGACATCAGCATCACTTTTCAACAATTTTTCTGGTAAAGGTTCTCCATTTACAGTTAGCTTCCCGCCCTGATATGAGCATTTAGTTTTTTATCTCTTGCATCCCGTAAGTGCCTCCTAAGCGTTCTGTCCCGCTCACGCTACTCCCAAGTGAGATCCTCACTGATGTAAATACTAGTGCCCTTCAACTGTTTCCTGTCTTTTGAGGTAGAGAAACAAATTTAACAATCACAGGCCTGCTATCTTGATTTTTATTTTTACCCACCCAGTATACAGGATGTATCAGATATAGAGGTAAATATAATAATATGTAGCAGCTGTAATCATATACGATCGAAAAGTCTTAATGCGCAGGGGGTCTATCTGTAAGCATTAACGAGAAAAAAAAAAATTTGTAAATGCCGTGGGCTAGAGCCGCCCTGTGCCCAACCTAAATGCTGTCCTGAGTATACCTCCACATACCACTATCATTCAGCCATTACCGCTGTTAATTTTGTGTGGATTGCCGCTTGGAGTGCAA
This sequence comes from Protaetia brevitarsis, assembly GCA_004143645.1. Taxonomy (NCBI): domain Eukaryota; kingdom Metazoa; phylum Arthropoda; class Insecta; order Coleoptera; family Scarabaeidae; genus Protaetia; species Protaetia brevitarsis. The sequence continues at coordinate 63,620 of RXPK01004157.1, read as the reverse complement.
GCCACTTCGAACATTTTATTTAAATTCTTCCCGTCTCGAAAAAACGATCCTTTTCAGGACCATCATAATTTCATATAAAGAAAATCAAAGCTTGATGCATCGGCAAAAGCGCGGGAATGTACAGATTCATTTTCGCGCGCGACATCATAGTAAAAAGCCGTGTTTGTAAATTTTCTGTATCTACATTTATTTCTGTGTAATTCGATTCAATTCATTTTGCGTTATTTGATTAAATAAATCCAAAAGAAATAACTAGATTCATGTGGTACCGTTTATTATTAACAATTAACTCTCCATTCGACAAAGCAAAAGAAAAATATTTACGTTTTTTGTAACTACTGAAGTCGCATATCCGGAGAAACTCGAACGTCTTATCAGGATATTAAAAATAATACTTTGTAGACTTACGTAGAATGCTCTTAACAAATAAGAAATGTTTATTTTATAAAAAGAAGAAATTTAAAATGCCTCAGTTTTGCTATTTTTACAAGGGCACACTGGCCAATTGGCCTTTGTTTATTCAGAATGACGTTAAATGAACTTACGGCATACCATTAAGAATAATACTAAATGAGTGCAATTTATTTATACCTAATACCACGTTTAGCGGGTGCTTAACATGACGTTTGCTTGCATCAGACCCGGACTAAAAATTTTTGGCTTTAAATTTTACTTTTTTTTATTTTTTGATGATATAATCCGGTTTCGGCGGGTTTGTGCTTTATATGTCGTGTAGTTAACACCCAAGCAAAATTTACTTTTTTATTTGGTACACCCGTATATTATCGATATCAGATATAGTAAGTTCCACTTTTAAATGAGTTTTTATTATGTTAATAGTTAAAGTCACTAAATTTTCTTTTTCACAATTTAAGCCAAAAATAACTATATTATTATTTTTTAGTTGTTTCTCTAGATATAGGCATTTACTTTTAACTTGCTCAAGTTGATTAGCAGTGTCGGTTTTATCTGCGTGTAAGATGGTTTTTAATTTATCTAACTCTGTTTCAAGTGATTCTGTATGCTGTCTAGTTATTTCCGCAATTGATTTAATTGTTTTATTGAAAAATTCTGGGTTATCCTGACAGTCATTATCTGTACTCATTATTACAAAATTGCCAAATTATAAAATTAGGATGGGAAAGGAAAAATACTCTTCACACCGTACGGTTCTTCACGGTGACAAAAACACCAGAAAAGATTGAACCACGGAAAGGTATACTAAAGAGCAAACATCGAAATCCACTCAAAAAGCTAGCGTCAGACTACAAAAATATAAGGTATGAAAGAAAACAGACCCAAAGAAAACTTTGAAAAGCAACCAAAGGTTACCTGGCAAACGATTTTTACAATTAAAATCAAATATTACTTGTGAGCGTAGATAACAAATTGTACGTAACTAATATAACGCATATATACTGTCGAGTTTGATAAATTTCGGGGTGGTCATGAAATTTGCAAGTGTTGTTTAATTTTATCGATGCTCCAGTAAGCTTAGTCTTAAAATTGAGGGTAACAAAGTTGCCATGGGTAGAATAACGATTTGAATCGAAATTAAAAAATGTTCCATTTAAAAATGGAAACTTAGGAATAAATCCGGTTAAACAGGAGGTAATCTTGATATTCTAAATTATTCTAAAAACTCACAACATAATCTACCATAAGCTTCCGAAAATCTAATTTTTTATCTGAAATAATATTTAAAAAAAATTACAGAGTGTATCCACACCCCCGGAAAGGCATAATAATGCGCTACGTTACTTTTGCAAATGATGATGTATGTAACGTTCCTAATATCACTTTCAATACCTCTCTACTTAGGATGAACGTGTACGTATTCAACATTTATTTTAACTAAGAGGATTTCTCAAATAAAGAAATGACGGGAAAGTGTTGCATGATTCTATTTAAAATTTATTTTTGACAATAAATCTGTTAATTTCGTCATTGTTTTACTTTATATATTATTTCTAGGTACAGGTTACCTTTTACAACAGTGTATCCATTAAAAAATAGAGTTAAATGAAGCTTGTATCTTCCACTCGGTACAAATGGCGGAAGTTTCTGACCAACTAACGCAAAATTATTTATAGCGTAATAACCCTAAAAGACAAAACATCGTATGTCTACTTACAGTCAATTTGCAATATTAGCTACCTTCTTAATTGGACAGTAAGTTAAATTGCCTCTCATCATCCCAGAAAATCCGAGCATATCCTTTCTTAATGCCTCACATACTTTCATATCAAAGTCGAATATCTTATGATGAAAGAGATTATTCGAAAACCTAAACCCCTTCATGTTTAACTGAAATTGTGATCATCATATCATTTGATAAGTAGAGATACCTTTTAGGCGGATACTAGGATATAAAGGTTCTTTGATACAGATACTTTTACAAAAGATATCTTTTAAAAAATTCCTTATGATAGTTAGCGTTTTAATCCAATGCTTCATAAAAGATTTGGCATGACGGTATAACCTAGAAAATTGATATTATTTCTTATTTGCGGTCTCGCACCTACTTATTTTTCTTTCCACTCTCTTCAGTAGCTTAGCAAAGTGAATATTATATACTTTATTAATTAGAATTGCAACATATTCTGTTATTCATTTCTGCGAATTTATCCCAGAATTGCTTAAATATCATAATAGTAAAAGGGATAAGGAATATGTGAAAAGTAAAAGTTTCATAAAAGATATCTGTCAAAAAACTTTTATAATATAATACTCGCTTTATAGGTATAAATGCTAACCTTAAACGTATCTCCGCCAATATCTACTAAACTTCGCATTGTCAACGATAAAGCTCTAAAGGTACGATTTGGTCTTACGTTTTCTATCTTAACGAATTCCACGGTGCTCTTGTTGTAACATACTACTTCTGCGAATTCTTGTTTTACTATGTAATCATCTTGCTTAAACTAAAACTAAGTATGAAAGTAACAAGCACTTATTTACAGGCAAGCATACCATCAGAATTAAAGGACTGAAACACGAAAGTGTTAGCACTAAAACGGTTCGATACATTTTGAATTTAATGTTCCTAACTAGAATGTAGGATTTAAACAATTTATACAATATGCACAATATATAAAAATACATAATTTCAATGCGCAATTAGAGTTATTTATCTGACATTGAAAAAAGGCCGTAGTGTTTTGTTTTTTAATATGAGATGTTCTCAAAATAATATTCCATAATTTTCACTTGCGTCATAATTCAATCGAAATAGATTTCCTGTAACCTCTGTACATAAAAATACAAATACGCATATAAAAATTACTCACATATACCCTGCCCGTAAATTTTCATTCTACTAGGGAATTTGATTCTCCCGATCAAAAATACTGTTGGCTAAGCTGAGGAGTATTGATTTCGCTTTGGTGTTACTTTAGTTGATGGACTCAAATTTAGCGGATAGAGAAACATATTTCTTATGGATTCCATTTTGTACATCTACATTTCAATCTTTAAATAAGAAGCTCAACAACTTAGTGAATAGTTTAAACTGTGAATTGTTGGGATATGCAGAAGGTTTAAATTTTTTTAGAACTATTGTGAATATCGCGGATGGCATACGTCTTAAAAACTAATATTTTGTTCATTGGCACTTAGTATTTGTTGGTAGATTCACTTCTCTCCTGTGCATATTTCAATGACTCAGCGTGTAACGCCAATTCTTCAGATTACTTACGTCTTCCTACACCTAGAACCAAATATCTAGTCAAGTCTCACCTTCTTTAACGTTTTACCTGGTTAGAAATTGCAACTAATTCTACAAACAAAGGTTGAAATGCTTATTTTTATCAACTCCTAGCAACTCCTATTACACAGGTAAAGCCGAACCCAAAACGTAGGTTTACCGGCATGGTAAGAGTTAATTTACTTCATAAAAATACTCAGTGAAATAAGTAATTAGGTTATCAGATTATAAATTGTGCAAAAGCTGGTACAATTATGTTATTCGGTGTACTGAAAAATTTTTTACATTCAACATTTTTTCAGTACACCTAATAACATAATTGTACCAGCTTTTGCACAATATATAATCTGATAACCTAATTTCTTATTTATCTGAGTATTTTTATGAAGTAAATTGTATATGTATGTATGTAATAATTAATAATAATAATTAATGTAATGGATCTTTGATGAGCAAAATAATGGAAAAGCAGAATTTGTGAAAAAGATGGAGAATCAGTATAATAGTAATGAGATGACCAAGAAAAGGAAAAGTGGTAAGATTATCACTATTATTAATTATCTACAGCAAACAGCAAATATTTAAATAGGGGTAATATAGGTAATTTTTAAATGCACTTCTATTCCAGAACAAACAAAAACATGCTGATAGAAGTATAATACTTGTTAACACTGATTGTTTGTTTATTGATACTTGGGGGTTGAGAATACCTACCAGGCGCGCCCCGGGGTGGTGGATAAGGAAGAGACCATCTTGTCAGATTTCGCTCAAGACGAGATGATTAGTGGCGGTTATAAGTTCGTCCTCTCTGCTTAAAACCGGAGCAGGGTGAATGAAGAGCGTTGCCATGAACCATTCCCCCCTCACCCGAGCTATCGTGTCGTGGCTAAGGGCTTGCACAGGATTCTACAACGATGCCAGTTGTTGCTTTCGGCTACCGAAAGCCCAACTGTTAAACCAGGTCCCGAAAGGGATAGGGGGTCTTGGCTTAACTGCACGGGCCGAGAGGAGACAACCTTAACAAAAACCTAAATTCTAAGGTGGCGGAGTAGGCTGATGGGATGCGTGGCTGGATAGAAGACCAGTCTACTAGTCCAACCTTGGGGCACCTGGCGCTCCCCATTGTATTTAGCCTTACCTCTGCATACGAAGCTCTATGGGGGTGGATCTTTTCTTTCCTAGATATTCGTGGGATCAGCCATGGAGGAAGTAAATATATTTAACCCACTTAAGCGGGACGACGCCGCTAGTAAACAGGGTCTGGAGCAGGACCTCCATAAGAAGCCATCCACTTCCAAAGTGAGAATACCTCACAAAGAAGGAACAAAGTGAGGAGCAAAACGGCTAGAGCAGATTGGGGAACAGTATGAAACATTCATCATCTCCTCTCAAATTGCGTAGCACTGTGCAACTCAAGGGCGTTGCACCTGGGAGCCTGTAAAATCGTAGATGGAGACTTACCTAACCTGGAACTTTCTGATATCCTACACTGTTTGAAAGGAATAGGATTGGAAGGCCAGGAGGAGATACAATAGATCTTTTAGGTCGCAGTGTAACATCACCTTCGCTATATACATACATACATACATACATAACACTGATTGGTTTTCGGGTTGAAATCGCGTCCTGGAGCTGTTTCTGTAGACGTTGGCCTTCCCCGCATGGAACATCTTCAGAGCAGCAGCAGATGGCTTCTATACACACTAAAAGATAATATTACCACACTCATTGCACGAACTATCATTAAATTCATAGAATCCTCATCAATTTCATAGTGATTTCAATTCCTCAAGATTATACAGTTAATCCAGAATCCATAAATCAAAAATTTCTTCTTGGTGTTCTATTATTAGTACGATAACAAGACGCTCTTCTGTTGAACAAGTAATTAAAGAAAGAGTTAATTGAGAAAAAAAATAATATGCTTTTTTCTTCGACTACAAACTGTAGTCGCCTCAAACTATCGTGTTCATGAATTTACCACCGGCTTAAAAAAAAACTATAGTTTTTAGTCGAAACGTTGCTTGAAAATAGATATAATAGAAAAAAATACATTAAACCTTCTGCTCAATTAAGCGCGTCTTTTCATTACCCTTACCTGCCAGCCTTATACTGGCAACAGTTACTTCTTTATTCAAAATTCCAACCACTTTGTATACAGACTGAATAGACCGACAGTAGGTCCCTAAGATTTACTTGTTAATTTCGATGTCGAACCTGAATCTAACAATATCCGATATCATTAGCAACATGGTGAAAGCTCCCTTTTTCTGATTTCCAACTTTCTTCAAAACAGGTAAAATTATTGCTGTTCATAAGAAGGATACTGCAGAGTGTATACATAATTATAGGCCAATTACGATTTTATCCACTATATCTAAAATCATTGAAAAGGCAGTTTTGAGTGGAGTATATGATTTTTCTGTGGATGTTTTTTTGTTTTGAGCAGCATGGTTTCTAATAAGGCCAATCTACTAATACTGCTATGCCCTGCTATGCTCCAGTTTATTGATCAATTTTATCAAAATTTAGATGCGAATATTTAGTAAAGCATTTGATATAGTTGATCATTCACTTTTGTTTAAGAAACTGCTTGAGAGGAGACATTCACAAATGGTTTTCCTCGTATCTTGACGATCGACAGCAAATAGTGAAGATAGCCGGTACGGCATTCTGTCCGTTGCAGGTTCGTATGAGGTGTACCCGCAAAGGTCGTTTCCTGGTCCTTTCCTTTTTTTAATATTTATCAGTGGCCTGCCAGACGTATACGATAGTAGTAGCTTAGTGCTATTTGCTGACGATTTTTTTTATTTGTGCGCAAAGAATAACATTGAGAATACGTTGAATTTAGTCAGCGTTATGTTGACTAGGTTCAGCAATTAAGCAATTAAGTTATGTTTGAAACTAATGTAGCGCATGTATCAGGCGTTAACGAATCCTAGTTAGAAATGTTACCATTGACAATACAGAACTATTGTGTAATGATTATATATATAATAATTATGCTGTGTGTGTTTAAGATGTTAGAAACTCATTATTTTTCGAAGATATTTGCTAATTTTACCAATATAATATCTACAAATATTTTCTGATTAGAACACAATTTCCCAATATTATTTGGAATAAGTTTAATACATCTCAAATAAATAAATATTTAACGGTTGATTTCTTGGAAATATTGCTTCAATAAAAACAACTAATTACATGTAGCAAGCTACACGTAGTGCATGCCACATGTGATTAGTTGTTTTTATTGGGACAATATCTCCAAGAAATCAACCGTTTAATGTATTAGAAGATGACTACAATACAAAGAAGGTAATATTAAATAAAGAAACGACAGGAAAGTGTTGAATGATTGCTATTGTATTCATTTATTTTTCACACTAAATCTCTTAGTCTCGTTATTGTTTTACTTTATATATTATCTCTACGTAAATAAAACCTTTTATGATAGGCTGTCCATTAAAAAATACAGTTATCCCAAGCTTGTATCTTCCACTCGGTAGAAATGGAGGAAATTTCTCAGCATCTAGCACATAATTATTCATAGCATAATAACCCTAAAACACAGAACATCGTGTGCCTACTTACATTCAGTTTGCAATGTTACCTACCTTCTTAATTGGACAGTAAGTTAAATTGCCTTTTAAAACCTCGAGTCCGAGTCCGAACCTGTCCTTTCTTAACGCGTCGCATATTTTCAAATCAAAGTCGAATATCTTATGATGAAAGAGATTATTCGAAAACCTAAACCCCTTGACATTGAACTGAAATTGTATTTATCATATCATTTGATAAGTATAGATATCTTTTAGGCGGATACTTGACTACAAAGATACTTTGACAAAGACTTTTGACAAAAGAAGATACTTAAATAAAATATATCTTTTAAAATATTCTTTATCATAACGTTTCATCCAATATTTTATAAATTTAACATGATAATATAACCTACAAAATTGCAATTATTTCTTATTTCCGCTCTCTATACTTATTTTTTTTTTTGCGGTTTATTCAGTAGATTCGCAAAGTTAATATTAGAAACCTTCTTAATAGTATTGCAACAACATGTTCTGTTCGCGCTTGTTCTTAAAGTATTTAATTCCAATTATTTTGAAAATCACCAAAATCTACTATTCATTTCTGCGAATTAGTAATTAAAATAATAGTAAATGGGGTACGGAACATCTTTTGTTAAAGAAGTTTAAAAGTTTTAAAAAAAAACATATCTGTCAAAGAACTTTTATAGTATAATACTCGCTTTATAGGTAGGCTAACCTTAAACGTATCTCCGTCAAAATCTACTAAACTTCGCCCTGACAACGAAAAAGCTCTACAGGTACGATTTGGTTTTACGTTTTCTACCTTAAAGTATTCAAAAGAGCTCTTGCTGTAATAATCTAATTTTGCAAATTCCAGTTTTATTATGTAATCATCTTGCTTAAACTGAAACCAAGTATGAAAGTAATAAGCAATTATTTCCAAGCAACCATACCGTTAGAATTAAAGGACTGAAGCACACAAGTGCTAGCACTAAAACGGTTCGATACATTTCGAATTTAATATTCCTAACTGGAATGTAAGGTTTAAACAAGTTATACAATATGTACAATGTATACAAATAGATAATGTCAATACGCAATTAGAGTTACCCATCAGGCATCGCAATGTATATTTAAAAAAAAAGCGCTGGTGTTTTGTTTTTTAATATGTGATATCCTCCTAATATTCTGTTATTTTCACTAACATCATATTTAAATCGAAATAGATTATCTGTAACCTCTGAACAAAAAATACAATACAAATATACATACAAATACAGACATACCCTGCCCGTAAATCTTCATTCTACCAGGGAATTTGATTCTCCCGATCAAAAATGCTGTTGACAAAACTGGGGAGTATTGATTTCGGTTTGGTGTTGCTTTAGTTGATGGACGCAACTTTAGTGGATAGAGAAACATACTTCTTATAGATTCCATCCTGTATATCACATTTCAATCTTTATGTAAGAAGATCGACAACTTTATGAATAGCTTAAACTGTGAATTGTTGGAATATGCAGAAGATTTAAACTTTTTTACAACCATTGTGAACATTGTGGATGGCATACACTTTCAAATTAATATTTTGTTTATTGACACTTAGTATTTGTTGGTGAAGTCACTTCTTGTCTGTGCATATTTCAATATCACAGTGTGTAACGCACATTCTTCAGATTACTTACATCTTCCTACACCTGGAACCAAATTTTTAGTCAAGTGTGTGAGAAACTGCAACTAATTCTACAAACAATGCTTGAGAAGCAGTATAATGGAAATTAAATGACCAAGAAAAGGAAAAGATAGATATAACAAAAAAAATTCATTAAACCTTCTGCTGAATTAGGCGTTTCTTCCCATTACAGTACCTGCCAACCTTATACTGACAACAGTTATTCCTTTATTCAAAATTCAAAACACTTTGTATATAAATCATTCATCAATCACCCAGTTTTCAAGAACTATTATTGATTACACTATGTAACAGTTTCTATTAATTTTTTTGTCTTTGGATTGTAACTGTCATTTCCTATTTTCTTATGTCAGAAAAGTATAAAAACAGTCGATTATTTCCCACAAATTTTGCTTTTGTGACCAAGACAATAGTTTAAAATTTACAAGCAAACCCAAAATGAGAAGTACATATTATGTCGTTCGACGTAGAATACGGGAACTAAAGACATCAGTGACGGAAGTGAATTAATTTACGATAGGAATGACAGTAAATATGTCTGTCAAAGTGACAAGTATCTGCATTTTCGGCTTGAGATTTGTTTTTATTTTTTTTTTGAAAACAAAACAAAAATATCACAACGAAGATGTCTCAACCACTCAACCTGCTTTCATAATTTATTGCTATATTTGTTCCGGCGCTATTTTAAATTTTGACAGATCCAATGTTCCAACGTCCCTCCATTCAGAACGTGTACACTCCTAAAGCTGATATAATAGACTCGTCCCACGATTTCAGTGCTCAAAACGGTGTGTATATGTACTTCTCATTTCACTATACCTATTTTCTAATCAGATGATGGCTTCAAGAGGTTGCAAACATGAAGCAGACGCGTTTTGCCATGTTTGTGGTCAGTTTATTAAAACAAGAGGATGGTATAGGGAAGAAAAGAGATCCATGAGATTTGCAATTCCAAGCATTTCGCGGGAACCCATTAACCTCTCAAGCAACTTACCCGTAAGGAGAAAATATTGGAGATATACACTGGGTCTACTTAAATATGAGACTAATGGGAGCAGAAAAAATATTATTGAATCTATAAAAAAAATTATACAAAATAAAAGCCATAAAATTAGCATTCGTAATTTTGCTATAATTAAAAAAAAAAAAAATTGTTTTGAGAATAAATCACCCCGATTTTTAAAGGTATGAAGAAGTTCCATTAGAAAAAAAGTACTTCAAATTCCTAAATATGCCAAAATACCAACTTTCAAGTAAAAATCGAAAAAACACATTTTTACAAAAAAAAAAATTTTTCAATGTTTGGCTCATATTGTGTAATTTTGTAGAATTCCATTTCTTTGATTTCTACCTTCGAAAATTTGTATTTTGGCACATTTAGGGAGTTGAAGTACTTTTCGCTAATGGAGCTTTTTGGTATCTTTAAAAATAAGCATGTTTTATTCTCAAGACAATTAATTCTTTTCTTAATTTATAGCAAAACCACGCATTTCAACTAAGTTTGAATATAAAATATGTTTTTAAAGAAGTACCAACTTTTATTTTACATAATTTTTTTTTTATAAATTCAACAATATTTCAAATTTTCGTTGTCCTAGTCACAAAAGCAAAATTAGAGGGGAATAAAAGTATTTTTCTATTGTTTTGAAACATAAATAAGTTGGAAATAACGCTTACCACTCAAGGACAAAAAACGTGTTACATAGTGTTATGTTTGTTCAAGTTTGGAATCAGATTTCTTCTACTGCTGTGCTAAATCTCCTGCTGCGGTGCGAAGTCACAAATATTGGAGAATGTTGATGATTTAAGAGTGAGGAAGTTCTTAGAGACAGAGGGTTTGCTTTCCAATGGTCAATATGGCTTTAGGCCTGGAGTGTCCACCACAGATGATATTTATGATTTCTTATATCATATATTCCGGAATATTAATAAATAAACAAATGACTGTCACTATATTCCGCGACCTATCTAAAGCCTTCGATTGTGTTTTCCATTCTATTCTTCTTTGCAAACTTGAAAGATACGGTTTTACAGGTAAAGTTAATGATTGGTTTCGCTCATACTTATTTGATCGCCGTCAATATGTGATGTTGAAAGTCGGTAACGACTTCGTTAATTCAAAAGTTAACAGAGCATGTGTGGTCTGCCACAGAGATCGGTGCTGGAGCCAACGTAATTTTTAATATTTATTACATATGTATATTATATTACATATGTATGAAATAAAACTATTGTTAATTTTTTTTAGAATACCGGTTCTTTATTCTTGCTGGATGTTCTTGCCTTTATGACGTTTCGGATTAGATCATTTTACCCTTCATCAGACCTAATTATAAAGTAATTACACCAAGGAACATGGAATTAGACAAAAAAAATACTTACAATCCGCATGTGTAGATTGAATAAAAATTTGATATGTACAAATTTTAAATTCATGACTTAAAATCTATAAATTTGACATTGTTTTTTTAAAAGAGAGGCAAATTGAGTTAATGCGCTATTAGCTGCTATACAGGTCACAAGATTGATTTGGGGACACTACTAATTGACATTATGATCACATCAAAAACACATTATAAACGAGGCACATGGCCGGTCGAGATTAAAAATAAAAATGTGCTGGATCAACTAAGTTGACTTTTTCTTTTTCTTTCCATACAGCACATTTTTGTTTTGTTTGTTGTGTTTATATAATATTAAACGGTTGATTTCTTGGAAATATTGCCCCAATAAAAACAACTAATTAGATGTAGCAAGCCACACGTAGTGCATGTTTGCCACATGTGATTAGTTGTTTTTATTGAGGGAATATTTTCAAGAAATCAACCGTTTAATGTATTAGAAGATGACTACAATACAAAGAACGTAATTAATTAAATGAAGAAATGACAGGAAAGTGTTGTATAATTGCTATATTCTATTCAAAATTTATTTTTCACACTAAATCTCTTAGTTTCGTTATTGTTTTACTTTATATATTATCTCTACGTAAATAGAACCTTTTATGATGGCTGTCCATTAAAAAATATAGTTATCCAAGCTTGTATCTTCCACTCGGTAGAGGAGGAAGTTTCTCGGCGTCTAGCACATAATTATTCATAGCATAATAACCCTAAAGACAGAACATCGCATGCCTACTTACATTCAGTTTTCAATATAGTTACCTTCTTAATTGGACAGTAAGTTAAATTGGCCTTTAAAACCTCGTGTCCGAGTCCGAACCTGTCCTGTCTTAACGCGTCGCATATTTTCACATCAAAGTCGAATATCTTTATGATGAAAAAGATTATTCGAAAACCTAAACCCTTTGAAGTTCATCTAAAATAAATTGTATTTATCATCTCAGTTCATAATTAGAGATATCGCTTAGGCGGATACTTGACTACAAAAATTCTTTGACAAAGACTTTTGACAAAAGAAAATACTTATATAAAATTTATCTTTTAAAAAAATTCTTTATCATAACGTTTCATCCAATATTTTATAAATTTGACATGATGGTATAACCTAGAAAATTAAAATTATTTCTTATTTCCGCTCTCGCACCTACTTATTTTTTTGCGGTTTTTTCAGCAGCCTGGCAAGGCAAATATTATAAACTTTATTAATAGAATTGCAACATGCGCAATTGTTCGCGCTTGCTCTTAAAATATTTAATTCCAATTTTGAAAATTACAAAATCTACAATTAATTCCTGGGAATTCATCCCAGAATTGTTTAAATATAATAACAGCAAATGAGGTAAGGAACATGTGACATACACCGAAAACAATCGTAAACTAATTAGCCGAATCTCATTCACGACGGAATCAGGTGATTACCAGTTAATTAATGGTAGTGTCACGATAGCGACACTTTTGATTGTCAATTATCTTTTGTTAAAGAAGTTTAAAAGTTTTACAAAAGAACGTCAAGCAACTTTTATAGTGTAATACTCGCTTTATAGGTATGACTGCTAACCTTATACGTATCTCCGTCAAAATCTACTAAACTTCGCCCTGACAACGAAAACGCTCTATAGGTACGATTTGGTTTTACGTTTTCTACCTTAAAGTATTCAAAGGTGCTGCTGTTGTAATAGTTTACTTTTATAAATTCCTGTTTAACTATATAATCATCTTGCTTAAACTGAAACCAAGTATGAAAGTAATAAGCACTTATTTGCAAGCAAGCATACCGTTAGAATTAAAGGACTGAAGCACACAAGTGCTAGCACTAAAACGGTTCGATACATTTTAGATTTAATATTCCTAACCAGAATATAGGATTTAAACATTTTGTATAATATCTACAATATACACAAATAGGTAATTACAATGCGCAATTAGAGTTATTTGTCTGGCATTGAAACATATATTTAGAAAACAAGCGGCTGTGTTTTGTTTTGATTTACATGAGATGTTCTATTATTTTCACTTACTTCATATTTGAATCTAAATAGATTATCTGTAACCTCTGTACAAAAAATACAATACAAATATACATACAAATACAGATATACCCTGCCCGTAAATCTTCATTCTACCAGGGAATTTGATTCTCCAGTTCAAAAATGATGTTGGCTAAACTGAAGAGTATTGATTTCGGTTTGGTGTTACTTTAGTTGATGGACTCAAATTTAGTGGATAGAGAAACATACTTCTTATAGATTCCATCCTGTATATCACATTTCAATCTTTATATAAGATCAACAACTTTGTGAATAGCTTAAACTGTGAAGTGTTGGAATATGCAAAAGGTTTACATCTTTTTATTACTATTGTGAATGCCGTGGATGGCATACACCTTCAAATTAATATTTTGTTTATTGTCACTTAGTATTTGTTGGTGAATTCACTTCTTGTCTGTGCATATATCAATGTCACAGTGTGTAACGCACATTCTTCAGATTACTTACATCTTCCTACACCTAGAACCAAATTTTTAGTCAAGTGTGTAAGAAACTGCAACTAATTCTACAAACGATGCTTGAAATGCTTAATTTTGTTTTTCTTTACATTTAAATACCATCTTCGGTCGTCATAAACGTAGTCATGGTTTAAAGTCACGGATCGATTATTCTGTGGTGTTATTATTATTTGAGGTTGTATTTTATTTTGTGTTTTCTATATATATTACACATGTAAATGCTAAGCAAAAACTGTTCTTTCCTTTTTATCCAGGCAACCTACTTGCTTTCACATTTACGTATCTTGTTTTTTTTAGCTTTTGCCAAATATGTAGTGTACTACTGTTGTGAAAATATGGCGTTAATTACTTGTGGGTGTTCCTAACGAGTGATTTTTACACTCGGTTATATCAAATGAACGATCGATCATTCATTAGCTTATCTAGTATACGGAACGCGGTAAGGCAGAGATTCTGAAATACGCGTCTATAGTATAATACATATTATGTAGCATCTGAGAGAGCAATGAATAGAATTGTTATTTGGCCGCATGTTTCACAAAACCTTTCGGATTATTTATAGCGCAAAAAGTTTATATACAACGCTCATTAATCACTTGCTCGCTCAGGGACATACTATGTAGGTATTTTATAAACGCATAGAGCGTCTATTCGTTTTCGGAATCTTCGCTCTGCCGAGTTCCGAATTCTCGGTAAGCTAATGAACGGTCGATAATTCATTTGATATAATCTAGTGCAAGAATCTCTCGTTAGGCACATCACTATTAATTACTATTATTTGGATGCCAAGAAAACCGAAATGCATTTCCTAAACAGTAATAACCCTGTGTGTCGAACGATCTAATATACACATATACAGACACGCGTAATCGCCAACAAATTGGCAACTCCTATTACACGTGTAAAGCCCGACCCCAAACGTAAGTTTACCGGCATGGTATATTCGAAATGATAGTTATACTTAGAACATATTTTTGTGTACAGCTAATAGCATAATTTTTACCAGCCTCTGCACAATTTCTAATCTGATAACCTAATTACATATTTGACTGATTGTGAGTGTTTTTATGGAGTATATTAACTCTATAGCACACGTAAAATTTATTTAGGAAATATTTAAGGTGTAATATAGGCAACATTTAAAGGCACTTTTATTCCAAAACAAACAAAACATGCTACTAAAAGAATATTACTTGTTAACACTGATTGGTTTTCGGATTGAAATCGCGTCTTGAAGCTGCTTCTGGTAGACTTTAGCTCTCACTCGCAAGGAACATCTTCAGGGCTGCTGCAGATGCCTTCTATAAGTGGCTGCAGGGTAATCCTACCACACTCATTGCACGTGCCATCATTAAATTCATAAAATGCTCATCAATTTCTTCAGTGATTTCAATTCCTCCAGATTATATAATTACCCCAAAACCCATGAATCAAAAATTTCTTTGCGTTCTATTGTTAGTATAGTAACAAGGCACTCTTCCGTTGAATAAGTAATAAAACAAAATAATTAATTGGGCAGAAAATTTAATATCCTTTTTTTTACTGTAAATTATAGCCATCTTCAAACTATCGTGTTCATTCAATTTACCGCTAGCTTGAAAAAGACAATAGTTTGTAGTCGAAAGGTTGCTTGAAGATGGATATAACAAAAAAGTATATTAAACTTCTGCTAAGTTAGGCGTTTCTTCCCATTACTGTACCTGTCAACCCTATACTGACAGCAGTTATTCTTTATTCAAAATCCAAAACACTTTGTATATAAATCAGTCATCAATCACCCAGTTTCAAAGAACTATTATTGATTATGTTTGTTCAAATTTGAAATCCGACTTCTTCTACTGCTACGCTATTAAATCTCTTGCTGGGGTGCGAAGTCAAACGTATTGGAGAAAATTGTTGATTCAAGAGTTAGGAAGTTCTTAAAGACAGAGGGTTTGCTTTCCAATCGCCAATATGGCTTTAGGACTGGAGTGTCCACCACAGATGATGTTTATGATTTCTTATATCATATATTCCAGAATATTAATAATAAACAAATGACTGTCACTATATTCCGCGACATATCTAAAGCCTTCGATTGTGTTTTCCATTCTATTCTTCTTTGCAAACTTGAAAGATACGGTTTTAGAGGTAAAGTTAATGATTGGTTTCGCTCATACGTATCTGATCGCCGTCAATATGTGAGGTTGAAAGTCGGTAACCGACTTCGATAATTCAAAAGTTAACAGAGTCATGTGTGGTCTGCCACAGAGATCGGTGTATCAACGTAGCATGTGTAGATTGAATAAAAATTTGGAGACACCACTAATTGACATTAAAATCGCATCACAAACACATTATAAATAAGGCACATGGCCGATCGAGATTAAAAACAAAAATGTGCTGGAACAACTAGGTTGACTTTTTCTTTTTCTCCCTCTGTTATTGTGCTGTGGTGGGTGTATCGCCATCCCAGTGTTTTGGTCTCTATGTGCGCTTTGCATCCAGCACATTTTTGTTTTGTTTGTTATGTTTATATAATATTAAACGGTTGATTTCTTGGAAATATTGCCTCAATAAAAACAACTAATTACATGTAGCATATTTGCCACATGTGATTAGTTGTTTCTATTGAGGCAATATTTTCAAGAAATTAACCGTTTAATGTATTAGAAGATGACTACAATACAAAGAAGGTAATATTAAATAAAGAAATGACAGGAAAGTATTGATTGATTGCTATATTCTATTCATTTATTTTTCACACTAAATCTCTTAGTCTCGTTATTGTTTTACTTTATATATTATCTCTACGTAAATAGAACCTTTTATGATAGGCCGTCCATTAAAAAATATAGTTATCCCAAGCTTGTATCTTCCACTCGGTAGAAATGGAGGAAATTTCCCGGCATCTAGCGCATAATTATTCATAGCATAATAACCCTAAAAGACAGAACATCGTATGCCTACTTACATTCAGTTCGCAATTTTACTTACCTTCTTAATTGGACAGTAAGTCAAATTGCCTCTTAAAACTCCGAATCCAAGTCCGAACCTGTCCTGTCTTAACGCGTCGCATATTTTCACATCAAAGTCGAATATCTTATGATGAAAGACATTATTCGAAAACCTAAACCCTTTGAAGTTCATCTAAAATAAATTGTAGTATGTGTATAAATTTGAGATGATGGTATAACCTAGAAAATTAAAATTATTTTTTATTTCCCCTCTCGCACCTACTTATTTTTTTGCGGTGTTTTCAACAGCCTGGTAAAGCAAATATTATAAACTTTATTAATAGAATTGCAACATACATACGCAATTGTTCGTACTTGCTCTTAAAATATTTAATTCCAATTTTGAAAATTACAAAATCTACAATTAATTCCTGGGAATTTATCCCAGAATTGTTTAAATATTATAATAGTAAATGGGGTAAGGAAGATGTGACATCCACCGAAAGCGTTCCCAAATTAATTAGCCGAATCCATGCACGGTGGAATCAGCTGATTAGCAGTTGATTAATCGTAGTGTGACGATAGCCACACTTTTGATTGTCACTTATCTTTTGTTAAAGAGGTTTAAAAGATTTATAAAAGATATCTCTCAAAGATCTTTTATAGTATAATACTCACTTTATAGGTATGAATGCTCACCTTAAACGTATCTCCGTCAAACTCTACTAAACTTCGTCCTGACAACGAAAAAGCTCTGTAGGTACGATTTGGTTTTACGTTTTCTACCTTAAAGTATTCAAAGGCGCTGCTGTTGTAATAGTTTACTTTTATAAATTCCTGTTTAACTATATAATCATCTTGCTTAAACTAAAACCAAGTATGAAAATAATAGACACTTGTTTACAAACAAGCATACCGTTAGAATTAAAGGACTGAAACACACAATTGTTAGCACTAAAACGGTTCGACACATTTTGAATTTAATATTCCTAACTAGATAGATGTACATCATTCAATTAAATAAACAAATAGATAATTTCAATACGCCATTAGAGTTATTTGTCTGGCATTGAAACATATATTTAAAAATAAAGGCAGTAGTGTTTTGTTTTTGAATATGAGATGTTCTGGAAATAATATTCTATCATTTTCACTTATATCACATTTAAATCGAAATAAATTTCCTGTGACCTCTGTAGTAGGTACATAAAATACAATATAAATACACATATAGAAACTACTCAGATATACCCTGCCTGTAAATCTTCATTCTATCAGGGAATTTGATTCCGCCGATCAAGAATACTGCTGGCTAAACTGTGTAGTATTAATTTCGGTTTGATGTTACGTTAGTTAATGGACTCAAATTTAGTGCAAAGAGAAACATACTTTATATTGATTCCATGCTGAATACGCACTATTCAACATTTACATCAGAAGTTCTTACATTAACAACTTGGTGAACAGCTTAAACTGTGAATTGTTGGAATATGCAGAAGATTTAAACTTTTTTACAACCATTGTGAACATTGTGGATGGCATACACCTTCAAATTAATATTTTGTTTATGGTCACTTAGTATTTGTTGGGGAATTTACTTCTTTCCTGTGCATATTTCAATGTCACAGTGTGTAACGCACATTCTTCAGATTACTTACGTCTTCCTACACCTAGAACCAAATTTTTAGTCAAGTCTTTCACTCTTTCACCTTTCACGTGGTGAGAAACTGCAACTAATTCCACAAACGGTGCTTGAAATGCTTATTTTTGTTTTTCTTTACATTTAAATAACATCTTTGTATATATACTACACATGTAAATACTAAGCAGAAACTCTTCTCTCCTTTTTATACAGGCAACCTACTTGCTTTCACGTTTACGTATCTTGCTTTTTTTAGATTTTCCCAAATATGTAGTGTACTACTGTTGCGAAAATATGGCATTAATTACTGTTGTGTGAACTAGTGTTCCTAACGAGCGATTTTTACACTGGGTTATATCAAATGAAAGATCGATCATTCATTGGCTTATCTAGTATTGGAAAAGGTAAAGATTCCGAAATACGTGTCTATATAATACGTATGTAATAATTGGCCGCATGTTTCACAAAACCTTTATCGCGCAAAAAGTTTATATACAACCCTCATTAATCATCCTTTACTCGCTCAGGGACATACTATGTACATAGGTACTTTATAGACGCATAGAGCGTCTATCCGTTTTCGAAATCTTCGCTCTGCCGAGTTCTGAATTCTCGGTAAGCTAATGAACGAGCGATAATTCATTTGATATAATCTAGTGCAAGAATCTCTCGTTAGGCACATCACTATTAGTTACTATTATTTGGATGCTAAAAAAACCGAAATGCATTTCCTAAACAGTAATAACGCCGTGTGTCGAACGATCTAGTATACACATATACAGACACGCGTAACCGCCAACAAATTGGCAACTCCTACTACACGTGTAAACCCGACCCCAAACGTAAGTTTACCAGCATGGTACATTCAAAATGATAGTTATAGTTGGAACATATTTTTGTGTGCAGCTAATAGCATAGTTTTACCAGCCTCTGCACAATTTCTAATCTGATAACCTAATTACATATTTGACTGAGTGTTTTTATGGAGTAAATTAACTCTAATAGCACACTTGAAATCTTTTTAGTGTCTAGTCTATCAACGTGATGGATTTTTGATGAGCAAAAAAAAATTAAGAAGCAGAATTTGTTTAATACTTGTACTAAAAGAGGAGCAATAGTTTAAAAATATTGGAGAAGCAGTATAATAGAAATGAAGTAACCAAGAAAAGGAAAAGGGATAAGATAAGTATTATTATTATTAACTATACACGGAAATATTTAAGGGATAAAAAGACAATAGTTTGTAGTCGAAACGTTGCTTGAAAATAGATATAGCAAAAAAAAGTACATTTAACCTTCTGCTGAATTAGGCGTTTCTTCCCATTACTGTCAACCTGTCAACCTTATACTGACAACAGTTATTCCTTTATTCAAAATCCAAAACACTTTGTATATAAATCAGTCATCAATCACCCAGTTTTCAAGAACTATTATTGATTATGTTTGTTCAAATTTATAATCAGACTTCTTCTACTGTTGTTAAATCTCTTGCTGCGGTGCGAAGTCAAAAGTATTGGAGAAAGTTGTTGATTCAAGAGTTGGCTTTAGGCCTGGAGTGAACACCACAGATGATGTTTACGATTTCTTATATCATATATTTCAGAATATTAATAATAAACAAATCACTGTCACTATATTCCGCGACCTATCTAAAGCCTTCGATTGTGTTTCCCACTCTATTCTTCTTTGCAAACTTGAAAGGTAGGACTTTACAGGTAAAGTTAATGATTGGTTTCACTCATACTTCTCAATTCAAAAGTTAACAGTGCGGTGTGTGGTGTGCCACAGAGCCCGGTGCTAGGGCCGACATTATTTTTAATATTTATTGATGACACCCCACATGTTGCCCGCCAATTACACACGGTTCTTTTCGCTGACGATACTTCTCTTACGTGGCATGTCTGCTAGTCATGGTGAATTCACTTCTTGTCTGTGCATATTTCAATGTCACAGTGTGTAAAGCACATTCTTCAGATTACTTACGTCTTCCTACACCTAGAACCAAATTTCTAGTCAAGTATCTCCCTCTTTCACCTTTCACGTGGTGAGAAACTGCAACTAATTCTACAAACAATGCTTGAAATGTTTTTCTTTACATTTAAATACCATCTTCGGTCGTCATAAACGTAGTCATTGTTTAAAGTCACGGATCGATTATTCTGGCGTGTTATTATTATTTGAGGTTGTATTTTATTTTGTGTGTTGTATATATATTACACATGTAAATGCAAAGAAGAAACTGTTCTTTCCTTTTTATCCAGGCAACCTACTTGCTATCACATTTACGTATCTTGCTTTTTTTTAGCTTTTGCTAAATATGTAGTGTACCACTGTTGCGAAAATATGGCATTAATTACTAGTGGTGTTCCTAACGAGTGATTTTTGTACTCGGTTATATCAAATGAGCGATCGATCATTCATTAGCTTATCTAGTATACGGAACGCGGTAAGGCAGAGATTCTGAAATACGCGTCTATAGTATAATACATATGTAGTATCTCAGCGAGCAATGAATAGAATTGTAAATATTTTTTTGCTGGTAGATCGACTTTATACCGCCTTTTGGCCGCATGTTTCACAAAACATTTCGGATTATTTATAGCGCAAACAGTTTATATACAACGCTCATTAATCATTTACTCGCTCAGGGACATACTATGTACATAGGTATTTTATAGACGCATAGAGCGTCTATTCGTTTTCGGAATCTTTGCTCTGCCGAGTTCCAAATTCTCGATAAGCTAATGAACGATCGATAATTCATTTGATATAATCTAGTGCAAGAATCTCTCGTTAGGCACATCACTATTAATTACTATTATTTGGATGCCAAGAAAACCGAAATGCATTTCCTAAACAGTAATAACCCTATGTATCGAGCGACCTAGTATACACATATACACACACGCGTAACCGCCAACAAATTGGCAACTCCTATTACACAGGTAAAGCCCGACTCCAAACGTAAGTTTACCAGCATGGTATATTCAAAATGATAGTTGCACTTGGAACATATTTTTGTGTGCAGCCAATAGCATAATTTTACCAGCCTCTGCGCAATTTCTAATCTGATATCCTAATTACATATTTGACTGAGTGTTTTTATGGAGTAAATTAACTGTAATAGCACACTTAAAATCTATTTAGTGTCTAGTCTATCGATGTGATGGATCTTTGATGAGCAAAGAAAATAAGAAGCAGAATGTATTTAATACTTGTACTAAAAGAGGAGCAATAGTATAAAAAAAAAATGGAGAAGCAGTATAATGGAAATGAAATGACCAAGAAAAGGAAAAGATAGATATAACAAAAAAAGTACATTAAACCTTCAACTGAATTAGGCGTTTCTTCCCATTACTGTACCTGCCAACCTTATACTGACAACAGTTATTCCTTTATTCAAAATCCAAAACACTTTGTACATAAATCATTCATCAATCACCCAGTTTTCAAGAACTATTATTGATTATATTTGTTCAAATTAGGAATCAGATTTCTTCTACTGCTGTGCTAAATCTCCTGCTGCGGTGCGAAGTCGCAAATATTGGAGGAAGTTGTTGATTCAAGAGTGAGGAAGTTCTTAGAAACAGAAGGTTTGCTTTCTAGTTGTCAATATGGTTTTAGGCCTGAAGTGTCCACCGCTACTTATGATTTATTATATCATATATTCCAGAATATTAATAATAAACAAATGACTGTCACTATATTCCGCGACCTATCTAAAGTCTTCGGTTGTGTTTCCCACTCTATTCTTCTTTGCAAACTTGAAAGGTACGGCTTTAAAGGTAAATTTAATGATTGGTTTCGCTCATACTTATCAAATCGCCGTCAATATGTGAGGTTGAAAGTCGGTAACGACTTCGTTAATTCAAAAGTTAACAGAGTCATGTGTAGCATATTTATTGCAATATTTATTGATGACACGCCACATGTTACCCGCCAATCACACACGGCTTTTTTCGCTGGCGATACTTCTCTTACATGACGTGTCTCTAATCATGAGGATTTGGAGAATCTAGTAAATACTGACTTTTCTAAAGTCCACGAATGGTTTGGCGCGAATAAGATCATCCATAACACTAATAAAACTAAATTGTTACTTTATAAATATCAAATTAATATAAACATATTTATTAATAACATCTCCTTTTGCCCTCCTCCGTGGTTAAATTTTTGGGAGTTGTGGATGTCGGCTTGGGATGAGTCGGGCACCTGCAGCAGCTGTCTAGGAGCTTATCTTCCTCTTGCTATACTCTTAGAGCCATAAGGCAGAATCTTGGTGAGCATATTTCAAGGACAGTATACTTTGCTCTGTTTGAGTCACGCATGAGGTATTGTCTTTCTTGCTGGGGTATCATTTCTACAACGAACTTATTAGATGTTTTCCAAATTGCAAAAGCGGGCAGTGCGCGTGGTCGATGGGGTGAACGGCAGGGCTCACTGTCGGCCTTGTTTATTGCGCTTAAAATTCTAACTTATATACCTTTTAATTATCTATGAATCATTCAGTGTTGTGTATATACATAGAAATAATCATGCTTATCGGTTGGATATTCATTCTTATAATACCCGTATGTGCAATAATATTAATCTGCTGAAGACAAATACCATTCTTTGTAAAATGCCATTAACTACATGGGTTCCTATCTCTTGAATAAGTTCCTTTCTTCATAGTAGATTCTTCTAATTTAAAAGCAATTGGTAATAAATTGAAGGCTGCATTGCTGGAGCAAATATTTTACGCATTTGACGAATTTATTATTATAAATTTTGAGCCGTTTCCCCGTTGTGAACGACATTTGAGAAGTTACTTGTTTTTTGTATCTCTTGTGTACACTTTTGCATTTTTTATTTAATACTACCGATTAAACAAGTAGTAATTTGGACAATCCAAGTTATTCAAAAAAACTCTCAACGTAATCTACCCTAAACTCCCGAAAATTTGAATTTCCATCAGAAATAATAATAAAAAAAGAAGTTACAGAGTATATCCACTTCCCATTGTCACCCGGAAAGGCATGATAATGCCCTACGTTACTTTTGCAAGTGATGGTGTATGTAACGTTCCTAAAACCAATCTTAATACCTCTCTACTTAGGAGAAACAAGCATTCAACATTTACCTTAAGCTACAAAACTAACAGGATTTCTCAAATAAAGTAATGACAGGAAAGTGTTACACGATTACTATATTGTATTCAAAATATTTTTTCACAATAAATCTGTTAATTTCGTGACTGTTTTACTTTATATATTATTTCTAGGTACAGGTTACCTTTTACAACAGTGTATCCATTAAAAAATATAGTTAATCCAAGCTTGTATCTTCCACCCAGTAGGAATGGTGGAAATTTCTGACCATCTAGTGCATAATTACTAACAGTGTAATAACCCTAAAAGACAAAACATCGTATGAGTACCTTCATTCAGTTTGCAATATTAGCTACCTTCTTAACTGGACAGTAAGTTAAATTGCCTCTTATCAACCCACCGAGTCCGAACATGTCCCTTCTTAATGCGTCGCATATTTTCACATCATAGTCGAATATCTTATGACGAAAGACATTGTTCGAAAACCTAAACCCTTTCATGTTCAACTGAAATTGTATTTAATATCTCAGTTGATAACTAGAGGTATCTTTTGGCGGATACTAGATTATAAAAGTTCTTTGACAAAGATATTTTTGTAAAAGATACCTTTTAAAAAATTCCTTATCATAGTTTTCATCCAATATTTTATAAAAAGATATTTGACATGACGCTATATCCCAGAAAAATGAAATTATTTCTTTTTTTCGCTCTCGCACCTACTTATTTATACGGTTTTTTCAGTAGATTAACAAAGTTAATATTATAAACTTTAATAACATAATTGCAACTTATTCTGTTCGTGCTTGTTCTTAAAATATTTAATTCCAATGATTTTGAAAATTACCAAAATCTACTATTCATTCCTGGTGATTTATCCAAGAATTGCTTAAATATAATAATAGTAGATGGGGCAAGAAACATGTGACATACACCGAAAACATTCGTAAATTAATTAGCCGAATCTATTCATGACGGAATCAGCTGATTAGCAGTTGATTAATGGTAGTATGACGATAGCGACACTTTTGATTGTCAATTATCTTTTGTTAAAGAAGTTTAAAAGTTTTATAAAAGAACGTCAATGAGCTTTTATTGTATAATACTCGCTCTATAGGTATGAATGCTAACCTTAAACGTATCTCCGTCAAAGTCTACTAAACTTCGCCCTGACAACGTATAAGCTCGATAGGTACGATTTGGTTTTACGTTTTCTACCTTAAAGTATTCCAAGGTGCTGCTGTTGTAATAGTTTACTTTTATAAATTCCTGTTTAACTATATAATCATCTTGCGTAAACTGAAACCAAGTATGAAAGTAATAAGCACTTATTTGCCAGCAAGCATACCGTTAGAATTAAAGGACTGAAACACACAAGTGTTAGCGCTAAGACGATTCGATACATTTTGAATTTAATATTCCTAACTAGAATTTAGCATTTCAACATTTTGTACAATATACACAAATAGGTAATTAC
This sequence comes from Protaetia brevitarsis, assembly GCA_004143645.1. Lineage (NCBI taxonomy): Eukaryota > Metazoa > Arthropoda > Insecta > Coleoptera > Scarabaeidae > Protaetia > Protaetia brevitarsis. Next base: position 38,626 of record RXPK01004157.1, on the reverse strand, counting down.
AATGCGCAATTAGAGTTATTTGTCTGGCATTGAAACATATATTTAAAAAACAAGCGGCAGTGTTTTGGTTTTATTTGCATGAGATGCCCTATTATTTTCACTTACTTCATATTTCAATCTAAATAGATTATCTGTAACCTGTGTACAAAAAATACAATACAAATATACATACAAATGCAGATATACCCTGCCTGTAAATCTTCATTCTACCAGGGAATTTGATTCTCCCGATCAAAAATGCTGTTAGCAAAACTGAGGAGTATTGATTTCGGTTTGGTGTTACTTTAGTTGATGGACTCAAATTTAGTGGATAGAGAAACATACTTCTTATAGATTCCATCTTGTATATCACATTTCAATCTTTATATAAGCAGATCAACAACTTTGTAAATAGCTTAAACTGTGAATTGTTGGAATATGCAAAAGGTTTACATCTTTTTATTAATATTATGAATGTCGTGGACGGCATACACCTTCAAATTAATATTTTGTTTATTGTCACTTAGTATTTGTTGGTGAATTCACTTCTTGTCTCTGCATATTTCAATGTCACGGTGTGTAACGCACATTCTTCAGATTACTTACGTCTTCCTACACCTAGAACCAAATTTCTGGTCAAGTATCTCCCTCTTTCACGTTTCACGTGGTGAGAAACTGGAACTAATTCCACAAACAACGCTTGAAATACTTATTTTTGTTTTTCTTTACATTTAAATACCATCTTCGATCGTCATAAACGTAGTCATTGTTTAAAGTCACGGATCTATTATTCTGTCGTGTTATTATTATTTGAGGTTATATTTCATTTTGTGTTTTGTATATATACCACACATGTAAATACTAAGCAGAAACTCTTCTCTCCTTTTTATCCAGGCAACCTACTTGCTTTCACATTTACGTATCTTGCTTTTTTTAGGTTTTCCCAAATATGTAGTGTACTATTGTTGCGAAAATATGGCATTAATTACTGTTGTGTGAACTGGTGTTCCTGACGAGCGATTTTTGCACTCGGTTATATCAAATGAAAGATCGATCATTCATTGGCTTATCCAATATTCGGAAACGCAAAGATTCCGAAATACGTGTCTATATAATACATATGTAATAATTGGCCGCATGTTTCACAAAACCTTTATCGCGCAAAAAGTTATATACAACGCTCATTAATCATTTACTCACTCAATGACATACTATGTACGCAGGTATTATATAGACGCATAGAGCGTCTATTAGTTTTCGGAATCTTTGCTCTGCCGAGTTCCGAATTCTCGGTAAGCTAATGAACGATCGATATTTCATTTGATATGATCTAGTGCAAGAATCGCTCGTTAGGCACATCACTATTAATTACTATGATTTGGATGCCAAGAAAATCGAAATGCATTTCCTAAGCAGTAATAACCCTATGTATCGAGCGACCTAGTATACACATATACACACACGCGTAACCGCCAACAAATTGGCAACTCCTATTACACGTGTAAAGCCCGACCCCAAACGTAAGTTTACCAGCATGGTATATTCAAAATGATAGTAATACTTGGAACATATTTTTGTATGCAGCTAATAGCAAAATTTTACCAGCCTCTGCACAATTTCTAATCTGATAACCTAATCACATATTTGACTGAGTGTTTTTATGGAGTATATTAACTCTAATAGCACACTTAAAATTTATTTAGGACATATTTAAGAGGTAATATAGGTAATGTTTAAAGGAACTTTTATTCCGGAACAAACAAAACATGCTAATAAAAGAATATTACTTGTTAACACTGATTAGTTTTCGGATTGAAATCGCGTCTTGAAGCTGCTTCTGGTAGACTTTAGCCCTCACTTCCAAGGAACATCTTCAGGGCTGCTGCAGATGCCTTCTATAAGCGGCTGCAGGGTAATCCTACCACATTCATTGCACGTGCCCTTATTAAATTCATAAAATGCTCATCAATTTCTTCAGTGATTTCAATTCCTCGAGATTATATAATTACCCCAAAACCCATGAATCAAAAATTTCTTTGCGTTCTATTGTGAGTATAATAACAAGGCACTCTTCCGTTGAATAAGTAATAAAAGAAAATAGTTAATTGAGCAGAAAATTTAATATCCTTTTTTTATTGTAAATTATAGCCGTCTTCAAACTATCGTGTTCTTTCAATTTACCGCTAGCTTTAAAAAGAAGAAGAAGAAAAGAAATAGTTTGTGGTCGAAAGGTTGCTTGAAGATGGATATAACACAAAAAAGTAATATAACTTCTGCTAAGTTAGGCGTTTCTCCATTACTACTGACAACCGTTATTCCTTCATCCAAAACCCAAAACACTTTGTATATAAATCAGTCATCGATAACCCTGTTTTCAAGAACTATTATTGATTATGTTTGCTCAAATTTATAATCAGACTTCTTCTACTGCTGCGCTATTAAATCTTTTGCTGGGGTGCGAAGTCAAAAGTATTGGAGAAAGTTGTTGATTCAAGAGTTAGGAAGTTCTTCGAGATAGAGGGTTTGCTTTCTAGTTGTCAATATGGCTTTAGGCCTGAAGTGTCCACCGCTACTTATGATTTCTTATATCATATATTCCAGAATATTAATAATAAACAAATGACTGTCACTATATTCCGCGACCTATCTAAAGCTTTCGATTGTGTTTCCCACTCTATTCTTCTTTGCAAACTTGAAAGGTAGGGCTTTAGAGGTCAAGTTCATGATTTGTTTCACTCATACTTCTCAATTCAAAAGTTAACAGTGTCGTGTGTGGTGTGCCACAGAGCCTGGTGCTGAGGCTAACATTATTTTTAGTATTCATTGATGACACGCCACATGCTGCCCGCCAATCACACACGGTTCTTTTCGCTGACGATACTTCTCTTACGTGGGATGTCTCTAATCATGAGGATTTGGAGAATCTAGTAAATACTGATTTTTCTAAGGTCCACGAATGATTAGGTGCGAATAAGATCATCCTTAACACTAATAAAACTAAATTATTACATTATAAACATCAAATTAATATAAACATATTTATTAATAACAATCTCCTTTTGCCCTCTTCCGAGGTTAAATTTTTGGGAGTTGTTGTGGATGTCGGCTTGGGATGAGTCGGACACCTGCAGCAGCTGTCTAGGAGCTTATCATTCTCTTGCTATGCTCTTAGAGCCATAAGGCAGAATCTTGATGAACATATTTCAAGGACAGTATACTTTGCTCTGTTTGAGTCACGCATGAGGTATTCCCTTTCTTGCTGGAGTTTCATTTCTACAACGAACTTATTAGATGTTTTCAAATTGCAAAAGCGGGCAGTGCGCGTGGTCGATGGGGTGAACGGCAGGGCCCATTTTATACCTTTAATTATCTATGAGTCATTCAGAGTTTTGTATAAACATAGAAATAATCATGCTTATCAGTTGGACATTCATTCTTATAATACCGTGCAATAATATTAATCTGCCGAAGACAGATACTATTCTTTGTAAAAATGCCCTTAACTACATGGGTTCCTATCTCTTGAATAAGCGTCCTTCCTTCATAGTAGATTCTTCTAATTTAAAAGCAATTGGTAATAAATTGAAGGCTGCATTGCTGGAGCAAATATTTTACGCATTTGACGAATTTATTATTATAAAATTTTGAGCCGTTTCCTCGTTGTGAACGACATTTGAGAAGTTACTTGTTTATTTGTATCCCTTGTGTACACTTTTGCATCTTTTTATTTAATACTACCGATTAAACAAGTAGTAATTTGGACAATCCAAGCTATTCAAAAAACTCTCAACGTAATCTACCCTAAACTCCCGAAAATTTGAATTTCCATCAGAAATAATAGTAAAAAAAGAAGTTACAGAATGTATCCACTTCCCATTGTCACCCGGAAAGGCATGATAATGCCCTACGTTACTTTTACACGTGATGGTGCATGTAACGTTCCTAAAACCAATTTTAATACCCTCTCTACTTAGGAGAAACAAGCATTCAACATTTACCTTAAGCTACAAAACTAACAGGATTTCTCAAATAAAGTAATGACAGGAAAGTGTTGCATGATTACTATATTGTATTCAAGATATTTTTATCACAATAAATCTGTTAATTTCGTCATTGTTTTACTTTATATATTATTTCTAGGTACAGGGAACCTTTTAGGACAGTGTATCCATTAAAAATATAGTTAATCCAACCTTGTATCTTCCACCCGGTAGAAATGGTGGATATTTCTGACCATCTAGTGCATAATTACTAACAGTGTAATAACCCTAAAAGACAAAACATCGTATGAGCACCTTCATTCAGTTTGCAATATTAGCGTCTTCCTACACCTAGAACTAAATTTTTAGTCAAGTCTTTCACTCTTTCATTTTTCACGTGATGAGAAACTGCAACTAATTCTACAAACAATGCTTAAAATGTTTATTTTTGTTTTTCTTTACATTTAAATAACATCTTCGGTCGTCATACACGTAGTCAATGTTTAAAATCACGGATCGATTAATCTGGCGTGTTATTATTATGTGAGGTTATATTTTATTTTGTGTTTTGTATATATACTACATATGTAAATGCGAAGCAGAAACTGCTCCTTCCATTTTTTATCCAGGCAACCTACTTGCTTTCACATTTACGTATCTTGCTTTTTTTTAGCTTTTTCCAGATATGTAGTGTACTACTGTTGCGAAAATATGGCATTAATTACTAGTGCTGTTCCTAACGAGTGATTTTTGCACTCGGTTATATCAAATGAACGATCGATCATTCATTAGCTTATCTAGTATACGGAACGCGGTAAGGCAGAGATTCTGAAATACGCGTCTATAGTATAATACATACTATGTAGTATCTGAGCGAGCAATGAATAGAATTGTAAATAATTTTTTGCTGGTAGATCGACTTTATGCCGCCTTTTGGCCGCATGTTTCACAGAACCTTTCTGATTATTTATAGCGCAAACAGTTTATATACAACGCTCATTAATCATTTACTCGCTCAGGGACATACTATGTACATAGGTATTTTAGACGCATAAAGCGTCTATTCGTTTTCGGAATCTTCGCTCTGCCGAGTTCCGAGTTCTCGGTAAGCTAATGAACGATCGATAATTCATTTGATATAATCTAGTGCAAGAATCTCTCGTAAGGGACATCACTATTAATTACTATTATTTGGATGCCAAGAAAACCGAAATGCATTTCCTAAACAGTAATAACCCTATGTAAGGAGCGACCTAGTATACACATATACACACAAGCGTAACCGCCAACAAATTAGCAACTCCTATTACAGGTGTAAAGCCCGACCCCAAACGTAAGTTTACCAGCATGGTACATTGAAAATAATAGTTATACTTGCAACATATTTTTGTGTGCAGCTAATAGCATAATTTTACCAGCCTTTGCACAATTTCTAATCTGATAACTTAATTACGTATTTGACTGAGTGTTTTTATGGAGTAAATCCACTCTAGTAGCACACTTATTTAGTGTCTAGTCTATCAATGTGATGGATCTTTGATGAGCAAAAAAAAATAAGAAGCAGAATTTGTTTATTACTTGTACTAAAAGAGGAGCAATAGTATGGAAAAAATGGAGAAGCGGTATAATAGAAATGAAGTGACCAAGAAAAGGAAAAAGGATAAGATAAGTATTACTATTATTAATTATACACGACAAACAGGAAATATTTAAGGGGTAATATAGGCAATGTTTAAAGGCTCTTTTATTCCAGAACAAACGAAACATACTAATAAAAGAATATTACATCTTAACAATCGCGTCCTGGAGCTGCTTCTGGTAGACGTTCGCTCTCACTCGCAAGGAGCTCCTGCAGATGCCTTCTATAAACGGCTGCAAGGTAATCCTACCACACTCATTGCACGTGCCACCATTAAATTTTTTTCTAAATTAACTTCTTTAGTGACTTCAACTCTTCGAAATTATATAATTACTCCAAAACCCATGAATCGAAAATTTCTTTGCGTTCTATTGTTAGTACAAGACACTCTTCCGTTGAATAAACTATACTTAAATTATAGTCGTCTTGAAACTATCATGTTCATTCAATTTACCGCTAGCTCGAAAAAGACAATAATTTGTAGTCGAAACGTTGCTTAAAGATAGATATAACAAAAAAAGTACATTAAACCTTCAGCTGAATTAGGCGTTTCTTTCCATTACTGTACTTGCCAACCTTATACTGACAACAGTTATTCCTTTATTCAAAATCCAAAACACTTACTGTATATAAATCATTCATCAATCACCCAGTTTTCAAGAACTATTATTGATTATGTTTGTTCTAATTAGGAATCAGATTTCTTCTACTGCTGTGCTAAATCTCCTGCTGCGGCGCGAAGTCCCAAATATTGGAGGAAGTTGCTGATTCAAGAGTTAGGAAGTTCTTAAAAACAGAAGGTTTGCTTTCTAGTTGCCAATAGGGTTTTAAGCATGGAGTGTCCACCGCTGCTTATGATTTCTTACATAATATATTGAGGAAAATTTTAATAACTTTTACGATACTTTTTACTATCATTTTGACAATGCATTTCCCTTAGTCAAATTAAGAACAAATAAACATAGAAACCCCTGGATCACCCATGAAATCCGAATTCAGTCGGATAAATTACGCAATGCGCATAGGTTGTTGTTATTTCATGTTATTTCAAAGGATCAATACAATAAATTAAAAGAGAATTATTATAAATTACTCACTTTAACAAAAAAATTATGATAATTTACTTCTAAATTCTAGAAACAAGTCCAGATGTGCCTGGAAAATCATCAATCGTGAGATCCAGTAAAAATCCAGTAAAAATACCTTATTAAAGAAAGACAACAAATTAGTTGAAGATCCTTATGAGCTATGTGAACTGTTTAAAAGTCACTTTGCTATCTCTGATGTGTCATCTGTTAACGCATACAATAATAATAACGTATGCGATTCCTCGGCATCGTTTTATTTGTTCCCTTGCACCATAAGTGAGGTATTCAATGTCATTATTTATGTTTGCAGAAAGCGGTCTGCTGGTATGGATGGGATCCCGTGTGATATTTTAAAAGATGTTGCCCAGTATATATCGATCCCACTGTCATTTATAATAAATAATTCACCGGTGTGAACTTGGCAAGCAACTTTATTAAAAAAAAATAAACATAGTGCGGTTCGATTGTACTTCGTTTGTACCCGGTTGTGCCACCATCAGTTTCGTTTGTACCTCAAAGGTTAAAAAAATAGAAAGGGTTAAAAAAAAATTCAGCAAGCAAGTACAAGTTATTCAAAAACGGACAACATCAATCGAAAGAACATCGTTTGTACCCCCATTTAAATCGTTTGTACTTCCACCAAACCGGAAGTAGAAACATTTGAAAATAAGAAAGTTGGCGAGAGAAATTTCGCTAATTCTTGAGATATCGGAAAACGGCCAACGCTATTCAAAAGAGCATCGTTTGTACCCGTTTGTACCTCTTTTTACATCGTTTGTACTTCAATCAAACCGGAAGTAGTGAAAATTCAAAATGTGTCAAAGAGAAAAATTTGGCAATTTTTGAAGATATCAAAAAACGGCCAAGGCTATTCGAAAGAGCATCGTTTGTACCTCTTTTTACATCGTTTGTACTTCAACCAAACCGGAAGTAGTGAAAATTCAAAAGAAGAGAGAAATTTGGCTATTTTTGAAGATATCAAATCAACAGATAATCATTTATCTTGGGATAGTCATGCGTCCCAATTATGCTCTAAACTATGTTCACTTTCATATGCCATATATAGATTGCGAGGTACTGTATCGTTGGAGGGACTGTTCATGTTCTACCACGCGAATATTTGTTCCAGATTGCGGTATGCCCTTTTTTGTCTTTGCCATGCCTCTTTATTTATGAATGTGAGGTGTTCACTCATAAAAACAAAAAACTGTTTTCTTTTAATAATAACTTTAATACTGCGTATGATACCAGATATAACGATGACTGTGCCGTACCAACTCATAGAATTGCGCTCTTTGAAAAAAGTCCGAGATTTATAATAAACTACCAAAAAATGTTAGAAATTTGGAAACTCATGGGTTTAAAAATTACTTAAAAGAATATCTGAAGCACAAATGTTATTGTATGCGTGTCGGAGTTTCTGGAACAGTCAGTTTGGGAGTGTTGAATTTGAATACGTTTTTTTATGTATAAACTTATGTTACGTGTTTTAATATAATTTTATGTATTTTATTGTATATTTTGTCTTGGCGCAACCCATATCTCTTTAGATCCAGCGGCTAATAAAATTATTATTATTATTCCAGAATATTAATAATAAACAAATGACTGTCACTATATTCCGCGACCTATCTAAATCCTTCGATTGTGTTTTCCACTCTTTTCTTCTTTGCAAACTTGAAAGGTAGGGCTTTAGGGGTAAAGTTAATCGCTTTCACTCATACTTCTTAATTCAAAAATTAACAGAGTCGTGTGTGGTGTGCCACAGAGCCCGGTGCTGGGGCCAACATTATTTTTAATATTTATTGATGACACGTCACATGTTGCCCGCCAATCACATACGGTTCTTTTCGCTGACGATACTTCTCTTACGTGGCATGTCTCTAATCATGAGAATTTTGAGAATCTAGTAAATACTGACTATTCTAAAGTCCACGAATGGTTTGGTGCGAATAAGATCATCCAGCTGTCTAGGACCTTATCATCCTCTTGCTATGCTCTTGGAGCATAAAGAATCTTGGTGAGCATATTTCAAGGACAGTATACTTTGCTCTGTTGGAGTCACGCATGAAGTATTGTCTTTCTTGGTGGGGTTTCATTTCTACAACGAACTTATTAGATGTTTTCAAATTGCAAAAGCGGGCAGTGCGCGTGGTCGGTGAGGTGAGCGGCAGGGCCCACTGTCGGCCCTTGCTTATTTCGCTTAAAATTCTAACTTTATACCTTTAAATATCTATGAGTCATTCAGTGTTGTGTATAAACATAAAATAATCATGCTTATTGGTTGGACATTCATTCTTACAATACCGTGCAATAATATTAATCTGCCGAAGACAGATACCGTTCTTTATAAAAATGCCCTTAACTACATGGGTTTCTATCTCTTGAATAAGCTTCCTGCCTTCATAGTGGATTCTCCTAATTTAAAAGCACTTCGTAATAAATTGAAGGCTGTAATGCTGGAGCAAACATTTTACGCATTTCAGGAATTTATTATTATAAATTTTGTATCTAACTATATCCGATATCATTAGCAACATGGTGAAAGCTTACCTTGCCTTATTTACAACTTACTTCAAAACAGGTAGAATTATTTCTGTTGATAAGAAGAGTACTACAGAATGCATGCATAATTATACACTGTTGAAAATTTTAACACTTTTTTGACTAATTTAATAGTCAGGAGAGGTCCACACTCTTTTCGTGTTATTTTGTCGAGAACTATAGAAGTTTAAATTTGACAAGCAAAGATAGTCAAGTATTGTCTATTGCTAAGGAGTTATTTTGTCCAACTGACACGTGGAATTATAAAATACTTCTAGTCACATTTTATTTGATCTAGACTAGACAAATTTACTAGCTGTTTAACTAAATGAATGCGACCTATTGGGTGTTTTAACACCATTTTCTAAACACAACGTCTTTTTAATATGCAACTCCTATTTCTTAGTGCTATAATATTCTCTCTTTAAGACGTTTTCTCAATTATAAATATGCAAAACCACTCATTCACAAGTTTTGGTTTCAACTAAACGTACCAATTTTAAAATGATTTTTTGAGAACCATTATAAAATTAAATGAATGTTTGTGCTATTTGATTCAAGTCTAAACTAATTGCGTAAATAGATGTTCCTAATACATCTTTAAGATGTTGAAATTTTTTATGCCCACTGGAATTAACGTTTAATAACACGAGGTTACACTTTGCAAGTCAGTCACATTTGGTGGTTTGTTTGGATATATTAATACGGAGAATCAAACACGAAAACAGATACACGTGCAATGCAGGTGGTGCGTATAATGCAATACTGTATTAGAATAGGTGGGGTTTCTATATTTCTATTCGAGGGAAAAATTCTGATTGGTTGACGCTTCTGAATGTCTAGAAAAATAGTCAATCCTCATATCTGAACAAAGAATTCACAGGAAATTCTAGTCATTTCTGTTCTATTCAATACGCGTAGTCAACTCGTCTGGCAAAGTTTGGAAAAATCAACACTAAAATATTTGACTAGCGCAAAATTAACGCCAACACCGTAATATTTTCAACAGTGTAGGGCAATTACGATTTTATCCTCTGTATGTAAAATCATTGAAAGGTAGTTTTTAGTAGAGTATATGATTTTTTTTGTGCAAATACGAAATACTTTGTTTTGAATAGCATGGTTTCCGAAAAGGCCGATCTACTAATACTGCTACGCTCCAGTTTATTGATGAATTTTACCAAAATTTAGATGCAAATAATCAAACGAACAATTTGATTTAGATGATCATTCACTTCTGCTTAAGAAACTACTGGGTTACGGCTTGTGAGGAGTCATTCACAAATGGTTCTTCTCGTATCTTGATGATCGACAGCAAATAGTGCAGATAGCCGGTGCAACATTCTCTCCGTTACAGGTTCGTATGACGTGTACCTCAAGGGTCGTTTCTTTGCCTTTCCTTTTTTTTATATTTATCAATTAGCTGCCAAACGTAGTAGTAGCTTAATGCTATTTACGCACGACGTTTCTTATTTATGCGCAAAGAACAACATCATACGTTGAATATAGTCAGCGTTATGTTGACTAGGTTCAGCACTTGTTAAGTTATTAACACTAAGTTATGTTTGAATCTAATGTAGCACATGTAGCAGGCGTTAACGAATCCAAGTTAGAAATGTTGCCAATAACAATACATAATTAATGTGTAAAGATTATGTATTTTTCTACATTATTATATTTGCTAATTTTATCAATATAATATCTACAAATATGTTCTACATTTAATGCATTTATTAGCGCATCAGCCCAAAATTTAGTGCTTACTCCAAATAATATTGCGAATTTGTGTTCTATATAATCAGAACATATTTGTAGATATTATATTGGTAAAATTATATCTTTGACACATAATGAGTTTCTAACATCTTAGACTCACACAGTATTATTTACAATAATTATGTATATAATTATAGTACAATGGTATAGTTTGATCGTAATACCTATTTTAAGATCTACACAGGTGTTTTTATCAACCAGTGGTAATATTTGTTTTGTTCTACTGCAACACATTTTAATTACACTCACAAAATACAATACCCAGAAGTACGCTTTATTTCGTGGTTATGTATGAACATGTTAGGTACACGTACGACGTAAAAGGACCAATCTTCAATTCGCATATTTCAGATATCTATGTTAATAATGGCAAATGTCCAAACATTAGCCATTTTATTATTGTACTTTGGCCCATTAAGAACTTTTATATATCAATACACTCTAAAAAATTTGCATAATTTTACCCATGAGTTACAGTAAAATTACCTGCATTAACCCAGAAAATCTACAGCGATATTTGGTGTACTTTAAAAATTCCTCATTCATTGATGGGATTTTAAGGCGATAGTCTCGATGTAAAATTAGACAAGATGTTGGGGAATTTTTCCATGAAAACCTAAATTTTAGGGCCTGGACGTAAATTTCCTTGAGCTTTGGGCAGAATTGCAAGTACTCGAAGTAATACTACCGCCAAATAATTTATGACGGTATTACAATACCCAGTGATGACATATTAAAACAGTAAAATTAAAATATTTATATTTGTCGTTTGTGTTTCCAATGCCGAAAATATCCAGGTTTTCTCTGGTTCTTTGAGAAAATATATTAACAACTATTCACAATACAACAATAGCATTTTCGAAGAAAAATACTCTTAGAGTTTGATAAATTTCAAAGTGCTTGTATTTTTACTACATAATCCTAGAACAGCCCAATAATTTTACGGACACAAGAATACTAGAAAGTGTAAATTTCCAGGTGGTTATGAAATTTGTAAGTGTTGTTTAATTTTACTGAGGCTCCAACAAGCTTAGTCGTAAAATTGATGGTAACAAAGTTGCCATGCATAGAATAACACGTCGATTTGAATCGAAATTTTTAAAAAATACAGGCCGTTCCATTTAAAAATAAAAACTTAGGAATACCACCGGTTAAAAAGTTAGTAGTTTGGACAATCCAAGTTATTCAAAAAAACTCTCAACGTAATCTACCATAAGCCTCCAAAAAATTTGAATTTCTATCAAAAATAATAATAAAAAAAGAAGTTACAGAGTGTATCCCATTGTCACCCGGAAAGGCATCATGATAATGCCCTACGTTATTTTTACACGTGATGGTATATGTAACGTTCCTAATATCAATTTTAATACCTCTCTACTTAGGAGACACATGCATTCAACATTTACCTTAAGCTACAAAACTAACAGGATTTCTCAAATAAAGTAATGACAAGATAGTGTTGCATGATTACTATATTGTATTCAAAATATTTTTTTCACAATAAATCTGTTAATTTCGTCATTGTTTTACTTTATATATTATTTCTAGGTACAGGAACCTTTTAGGATAGTGTATCCATTAAAAAATATAGTTAATCCAACCTTGTATCTTCCACCCGGTAGAAATGGTGGAAATTTCTGACCAACTACCGCATAATTATTTATAGCGTAATAACCCTAAAAGATAAAACATCGTATACCTACTTACATTCAGTTTGCAATACTAGCTACCTTCTTAATTGGACAGTAAGTTAAATTGCCTTTTGTCATTTCACCGAGTCCGAGCATATCCTTTCTTAATGCCTCACATACTTTCAAATCAAAGTCGAATATCTTATGATGAAACAGATTATTCGAAAACCTAAACCCCTTGACGTTGAACTGAAATTGTATTTATCATATCATTTGACAAGTAGAAATATCTTTTAGACGGATAGTTGACTATAAAAATTCTTTGACAAAGATATTTTTGTAAAAGATATCTTTTAAAAAATTCCTTATCATAGTTAGCGTTTTCATCCAATATTTTATAAAAGATATTTGCCATGACGCTATAACCTAGAAAATTGAAATTATTTCTTTTTTGCGCTCTGGCACCTACCTATTTTTTCCAGTCTCTTCAGTAGCTTAGCAAAGTGAATATTATTAACTTTATTAATAGGATTGCATATTCTGTTCGTGCTTGTTCTTAAAATATTTAATTCCAATGATTTTCAAAATTACCAAAATCTACTATTCATTCCTGGTGATTTATCCAAGAATTGCTTAAATATAGTAATAGTAAATGGGGTAAGGAACATGTGACATAAACAGAAAACATTCGTAAATTAATTAGCCGAATCCATTCACGAAGGAATCAACTGATTAGCAGTTGATTAATGGCAGTGTGACGATAGCGACCCTTTTAATTGTCAATTATCTTTTGTTAAAGAAGTTCAAAAGTTTTATAAAAGATATCCGTCAAAGAACTTTTATAGTATAATACTCGCTCTATAGGTATGAATGCTAACCTTAAACGTATCTCCGTCAAAGTCTACTAAACTTCGCCCTGAGAACGAAAAAGCTCTATAGGTACGATTTGGTTTTACATTTTCTACCTTAAAGTATTCAAAGGTGCTGCTGTTGTAATAGTTTACTTTCATAAATTCCTGTTTAACTATATAATCATCTTGTTTAAACTGAAACTAAGTATGAAAGTAATAAGCACTTATTTGCAAGCAAGCATACCGTTAGAATTAAAGGACTGAAGCACACAAGTGCTAGCACTAAAACGGTTGGATACATTTTAAATTTAATATTCCTAACTAGAATATAGGATTTAAACGTTTTATATAATATCTACAATATACACAAATAGGTAATTATATTGCGCAATTAGAGTTATTTGTGTGGCATTGAAACATATATTTAGAAAACAAGCGGCTGTGTTTTGTTTTTATTTAGATGAGATGTTCTATTATTTTCACTTACTTCATATTTCAATCTAAATAGATTATCTGTGACCTCTGTACAAAAAATACAATAAAAATATACATACAAATACAGATATACCCTGCCCGTAAATATTCATTCTACCAGGGAATTTGATTCTCCCGATCAAAAATGCTCTTGGCGAAACTGGGGAGTATTGATTTCGGTTTGGTGTTACTTTAGTTGATGGTGTCAAGTTTAGTGGATAGAGAAACATACTTCTTATAGAGTCCATCGTGTATATCACATCTCAACCTTTATATAAGAAGATCGACAACTTTATGAATAGCTTAAACTGTGAACTGTTGGAATATGCAGAAGGTTTAAACTTTTTTACAACAGAATACGGGTTCTTTATTCTTGCTGAATGTTCTTGCCTTTGTGACGTTTCGGGTTAGATCATTTAACCCTACATCAGACCTAATTATAAAATAATTACACCAAGGAACATAGAATTAGACAAGAAAAATTACTTACAATCGGCATGTGTAGATTGAATAAAAATTTGACATGTAAAAATTTTTAAGTTCATGACTTAAAATCTATAAATTTAATATTGTTTTTTTTTTTTTTAAAAAGGCAAATTGAAATTAATACGCTATTAGCTGCTATATACAGTCCCTGGCCATAATATTAGACGCACTTGAATTTTTTCAGTTATTTCGACTGTTGACTTTATAACAATCATTATTTTGTTATAAAAATATTTTATTTTTTAATTTGCAATCTTAGTAGCTAAACAGACAGAATAAAATTAATTTAAACTTAATAAAAAAATAAAAACTTCATTCGTATAAATTTTAAAAGAAAATCAATATTTGGTGGAGCCACCTTTAGCGGTGATTAACGCTTGAATTCGCCGTGGCATGCTATTAATTCAGTTCTGAACGGTCTTCTGCATGCGTAGGTGACGATTCCAGATATGTATAATTTTTTTCTATTAACTGGGTTTTTGTGGTAAGGGCTTCCTTTGCTACCTCTCGCTTTACCAGCTCCCAAACATTTTAGATTGGGTTCATGTCTGGGGAATTACCTGGCCAGCTAAGAAGAAGGATATTATTCTGCTGTAAAAATGTTTTAATGGACCGAGCAGTGTGGCAGGGGGCTCCATCTTGCATAAAAACGAACGGCTCTCCATTTGGAAACCAGCCCTTCAACTGATGGATCATGTGGTTTTCGAGGATTTTCTTATACTGGTCCTGTTTGCAACCACAAAACACATCAAAAACCGTTTGTATCAGTCAAATATTAACGTGTCTGAGCGCGCCATACGGTGGAAATTGAAGGAATTGGGTTTCAGGTCGTGTAGACCAGTTAGGAAACCAAAGCTGACAATGGCGATGAAATCCAAGCGCTTTCAGTGGGCGAGGGAGCACAACGACAGGGACTTAAAATTCTGGAAATCGGTATTTTCGTTACAAATTGTTTAAATAAACGTAGGAAATATCGTTTTCAACTTGTTTTAGGTTTGTTTCAGCGATGAAAGCGCATTTGAAGTCATGGAAAACAAAACAAAATTTGTGCGTCGCCGTGTAGGGGAAAAATTCAATGCGGACTGTGTCAGACGAACGGTGTAACATCCCACAAAAGTTATGATTTGGTCTGTTATAAGCGACAAAGGTACAGGAAGTCTCTACGTCGTCGAGGGTATCATGAAACAAGACCAATATAAAAAAGTCCTCCAAAACCACATGATCCATCAGTTGAAGGACTGGTTTCCAAATGGAGAGCCGTTCGTTTTTATGCAAGATAGAGGCCCCTGCCACACTGCTCGGTCCATTAAAATATTTCTGCAGCAGAGTAACATCCCTCTTCTTAGCTGGCCAGGCAATTCCCCAGACATGAACCCAATCGAAAATGTTTGGGAGCTGGTAAAGCGAGAGGTAGCAAAGGAAGCCATTACCACCAAAACCCAGTTAATAGAAAAAAATTATACATATCTGGAATCGTCACCCACGTATGCAGAAGATCGTTCAGAACTGCATTAATAGCATGCCACGGCGAATTCAAGCGTTAATCACCGCTAAAGGTGGCTCCACCAAATATTGATTTTCTTCTAAAATTTATACGAATGAAGTTTTTTATTTTTTTATTAAGTTTAAATTAGTTTTATTCTGTTTGTTTAGCTACTAAGATTGCAAAATAAAAAATAAAACATTTTTATAACAAAATAATGATTGTTATAAAGTCAACAGTCGAAATAACTGAAAAAATTCAAGTGCGTCTAATATTATGGCCAGGGACTGTAGGTCACAAGATTGATTTGGAGACACTACTAATTGACATTAAAATCGTATCACAAACACATTATAAATAAGGCACATGGCCGGTCGAGAGTAAAAACAAAAATGTGCTGGATCAACTAGGTTGACTTTTTCTTTTTCTCTCCCTGTTGTTGTGCTGTGGTGGGTGTATCGCCTGCCCCGGGTTTTCCTTTTTGAGCCTCCTTCTTTTAATTTTTTTTTCT
The DNA here is from genome assembly GCA_004143645.1 of Protaetia brevitarsis. Classification (NCBI taxonomy): domain Eukaryota; kingdom Metazoa; phylum Arthropoda; class Insecta; order Coleoptera; family Scarabaeidae; genus Protaetia; species Protaetia brevitarsis. The sequence goes on along the minus strand of RXPK01004157.1, from coordinate 22,184 downwards.
CTCTCTATTTGGTCTCTATGTGCGCTTTGCATCCAGCACATTTTGTTTTGTTTGTTATGTTTATATAATATTAAAAGGTTGAGTTCCTGGAAATATTGCCCCAATAAAAACAACTAATTACATGTAGCAAACTATACGTAGTGCATGCCACATGTGATTAGTTGTTTTTATTGGGACAATATTTCCAAGAAATCAACCGTTTAATGTATTAGAAGATGACTACAATACAAAGAAGGTAATATTAAATAAAGAAACGACAGGAAAATGTTGAATGATTGCTATTGTATTCATTTATTTTTCACACTAAATCTCTTAGTCTCGTTATTGTTTTACTTTATATATTATCTCTACGTAAATAGAACCGTTTATGATAGGCTGTCCATTAAAAAATGTAGTTATCCCAAGCTTGTATCTTCCACTCGGTAGAAATGGAGGAAATTTCTCAGCATCTAGCACATAATTATTCATAGCATAATAACCCCTAAAAGACAGAACATCGTATGCCTACATTCAGTTTGCAAAGTTACTTACCTTCTTTATTGGACAGTAAGTTAAATTGCCTCTTAAAACCCAGAATCCGAGTCCGAACCTGTCCTGTCTTAACGCGTCGCATATTTTCACATCAAAGTCGAATATCTTATGATGAAAAAGATTATTCGAAAACCTGAACCCTTTCAAGTTCATCTAAAATAAATTGTAGTATGTATATAAATTTGTGATAAAGGTATAACCTAGAAAATTAAAATTATTTCTTATTTCCGCTCTCGCTCCTACTTATTTTTTTGCGGTTTTTTCGGCAGCCTGGCAAAGCAAATATTATAAACTTTATTAATAGAATTGCCACATACGCAATTGTTCGTACTTGCTCTTAAAACCTTTAATTCCAATTTTGAAAATTACAAAATCTACAATTAATTCTTGGAAATTTATCCCAGAATTGTTTAAATATTATAATAGTAAATGGGGTAAGGAACATGTGACACACTGAAAGCGTTCCTAAATTAATCAGCCGAATCCATGCACGGCGGAATCAGCTAATTAGCAGTTGATTAATGGTAGTGTGACGATAGCGACACTTTTGATTGTCAATTATCTTTTTGTTAAAGTTTAAAAGTTTTATAAAAGATTTCCGTCAAAGATCTTTTATAGTATAATACTCACTTTATAGGTATGAATGCTAACCTTAAACGTATCTCCGTCAAACTCTACTAAACTTCGCCCTGACAACGATAAAGCTCTATAGGTACGATTTGGTTTTACGTTTTCTACCTTAAAGTATTCAAAGGCGCTGCTGTTGTAATAGTTTACTTTTATAAATTCCTGTTTAACTATATAATCATCTTGCTTAAACTGAAACCAAGTATGAAAGTAATAAGCACTTATTTGCAAGCAAGCATACCGTTAGAATTAAAGGGCTGAAACACACAATTGTAAGCACTAAGACGATTCGATACATTTTGAATTTAATATTCCTAACTAGAATATAGGATTTAAACGTTTTGTATAATATCTACAATATGCACAAATAGGTAATTACAATGCGCAATTAGAGTTATTTGTCTGGCATTGAACCATATATTTAGAAAACAAGCGGCTGTGTTTTGTTTTTATTTACATGAGATGTTCTATTATTTTCACTTACTTCATATTTCAATCTAAATAGATTATCTGTAACCTGTGTACAAAAAACGCAATACAAATATATATACAAATACAGATATACCCTGCCCGTAAATCTTCATTCTACCAGGGAATTTGATTCTCCCCATCAAAAATGCTGTTGGCAAAACTGGGGAGTATTGATTTTGGTTTGGTGTTGCTTTAGTTGATGGACTCAAATTTAGTGGATAGAGAAACATACTTCTTATAGATTCCATCTTGTATATCACATTTCAACCTTTATATAAGAAGATCGACAACTTGAATAGCTTAAACTGTGAATTGTTGGAATCTGCAGACGGTTTAAACTTTTTTACAACCATTGTGAACATTGTGGGTGGCATACACCTTCAAATTAATATTTTATTTATTGTCACTTAGGATTTGTTCATCAAAAGAATGAATGGAATCTACACAAGCACTCATAAAGAGAGCATCGAGGAACTGCTAAAGGTTCACTTTCCGTCCGCAAAAATCCTGACTGGTGTTCGTGGGCCGGTCGTAGCAGATCGTACGCCAGAGAGGCCAAAAAGACAAAACTGGAGGCTGGCCGCAGAAATCACGAGACCCACGAGAGTCAAGTGGGCGCTACGCAAATTTTTGCCTTTCAAATCTGCAGGCACGGATGGAATATTCCCTGCCCTACTTCAGAATGGGATACAGGTACTGATGCCACATCTCGTGAAAATCTTCAGAGCATGCATAGCCTGGGGATACGTCCCAACTGCATGGCAAAAGGTGAAGGTGGTATACCTACCTAAGATAGGTAAAGTATCCGATCAAACGCCGAAGTCATACAGACCAATAAGCCTATCCTCCTTTTTACTCAAAACTCTTGAAAGGTTGGTGGATAGGTACATAAGAGATACCGCACTGAGAGAACAGCCACTCAGTGACAGACAATACGCATACAAACCGGGAAAATCTACTGCTGAGGTCGCTTTAGATGACCTCAGCAGGCTAATTACTAAGTCTATTGAAGACAAAAAGATAGCCATGACGACTTTCCTGGACATCGAGGGAGCATTTAACAATGCTACCACTAATTCGCTCATCGGGGCGTTACGGAGAAGGGGCGTCGCGCCGAAACTTCTACAGTGGGTAAGAGCCAGCCTTAACAACTTGGTGAATAGCTTAAACTGTGAATTGTTAGAATATGCAGAAGGTTTAAACTTTTTTACAACTATTGTGAACATTGTGGATGGCATACACCTTCAAATTAATATTTTGTTTATGGTCACTTAGTATTTGTTGGGGAATTTACTTCTTTCCTGTGCATATTTCAATGTCACAGTGTGTAACGCACATTCTTCAGGTTACTTAGGTCTTCCTACACTTAGAACCAAATTTTTAGTCAAGGCTTTCAAACTTTCACCTTTCACGTGGTGAGAAACTGCAACTAATTCCACAAACGGTGCTTGAAATGCTTATTTTTGTTTTTCTTTACATTTAAATAACATCTTCGGTCGTCATAAACGTAGTCATTGTTTAAAGTCACGGATCGATTATTCTGTCGTGTTGTTATTATTTGAGGTTATATTTTATTTTGTGTTTTGTATATATACTACACATGTAAATGCTAAGCAGAAACTGCTCCTTCCATTTGTTATCCAGGCAACCTACTTGCTTTCACATTTACGTATCTGCTTTTTTTGTTAGCTTTTGCCAAATATGTAGTGTACTACTGTTGCGAAAATATGGCATTAATTACTAATGGTGTTCCTAACGAGTGATTTTTGCACTCGGTTACCTATATCAAATGAACGATCGATCATTCAGTAGCATATCTAGTATACGGAACGCGGTAAGGCAGAGATTCTGAAATATGCGTCTATAGTATAATGCATATGTAGTATCTCAGCGAGCAATGAATAGAATTGTAAATATTTTTTTGCTGGTAGATCGACTTTATACCCTTTTTGGCCGCATGTTTCACAAAACCTTTCGGATTATTTATAGGGCAAAAAGTTTATATACAACGCTTATTAATCATTTACTCGCTCAGGAACATACTATGTACATAGGTATTTTATAGACGCATAGAGCGTCTATTCGTTTTCGGAATCTTCGCTCTGCCAAGTTCCGAATTCTCGGTAAGCTAATGAACAATCGATAATTCATTTGATATAATCTAGTGCAAGAATCTCTCGTTAGGCACATCACTATTAATTACTATTATTTGGATGCCAAGAAAACCGAAATGCATTTCCTAAACAGTAATAACCCTATGTATCGAGCGACCTAGTATACACATATACAGACACGCGTAACCGCCAACAAATTGGCAACTCCTATTACACGTGTAAAGCCCGACCCCAAACGTAAGTTTACAAGCATGGTATATTCGAAATGATAGTTATACTTGGAACATATTTTTGTGTGCAGCTAATAGCACAATTTTACCAGCCTCTGCACAATTTCTAATCTGATAACCTAATTACATATTTGATTGAGTGTTTTTATGGAGTAAATTAACTCTAATAGCACACTTAAAATCTATTTAGTGTCTAGTCTATCGATGTGATGGATCTTTGATGAGCAAAAAAAAAAAAAATAAGAAACAGAATTTATTTAATACTTGTACTAAAAGAGGAGCAATAATATAAAAAATGGAGAAGCAGTATAATAGAAATGAAGCGACCAAGAAAAGGAAAAGGCATAAGGTAAGTATTATTATTATTATATATTAGTTGGTAGTCGAAACGTTGCTTGAAGATATATAACAAAATAAGTACATTAAACCTTCTGCTCAATTAGACGTTTCTACCCATTACTGTACCTGCCAACCTTATACTGACAACAGTTATTCCTTTATTCAAAATCAAAACACTTTGTATATAAATCATTCATCAATCACCCAGTTTTCAAGAACTATTATTGATTATGTTTGTTTAAGTTAGGAATCAGATTTCTTCTACTGCTGTGCTAAATCTCCTGCTGCGGTGCGAAGTCACAAATATTGGAGAAAGTTGTTGATTCAATAGTGAAGAAGTTCTTAGAGACAGAGGTTTGCTTTCTAGTTATCAATATGGCTTTAGGCCTGAAGTGTCCACCGCTGCTTTTGATTTCTTATATCATATATTTCAGAATATTAATAATAAACAAATGACTATCACTATATTCCGCGACCTATCTAAAGCCTTCGATTGTGTTCCCCACTCTATTCTTCTCTGCAGACTTGACAGGTACAGTTTTAGAGGTAAAGTTAATGATTGGTTTCGCTCATACTTATCAGATCGCCATCAATATGTGAGGTTGAAAGTCGGTAACGACTTCGTTAATTCAAAAGTTAACAGAGTCGTGTGTAGCATATTTATTGCAATATTTATTGATGACACGCCACATGTTACCCGCCAATCACACACGGCTCTTTTTGCTGACGATACGTCTCTTACGTGGCATGTCTCTAATCATAAGGATTTGGAGAATCTAGTAAATACTGACTTTTCTAAAGTACACGAATGGTTTGGTGCGAATAACATCATTCTTAACACTAATAAAACTAAATTATTACTTTTTGAACATCAAATTAATATAAACATATTTATTAATAACAATCCCCTTTTGCCCTCTACCGAGGTTAAATTTTTGGGAGTTGTTGTGGATGTCGGCTTGGAATGAGCCGGGCACGTGCAGCAGCTGTCTAGGGGCTTATCATCCTCTTGCTATACTCTTAGAGCCATAAGGCAGAATATTGGTGAACATATTTCAAGGACAGTATACTTTGCTCTGTTTGAGTCACGCATGAGGTATTGTCTTTCTTGCTGGGGTTTCATTCCTACAACGAACTTATTAGATGTTTTCAAATTGCAAAAGCGGACAGTGCGCCTGGTCGGTATTTATTTCACTTAAAATTCTAACTTTATACCTTTAATTATCTATGAATCATTCAGTGTTGTGTATATACATAGAATTAATCATGCTTATCGGTTGGATATTCATTCTTATAATACCCGTATGTGCAATAATATTAATCTGCCGGAGACAGATACCATTCTTTGTAAAAATGCCCTTAACTACATGGGTTCCTATCTCTTGAATAAGCTTCTTTTCTTCGTAGTAGATGCTTCTAATTTAAAAGCAATTCGCAATAAATTGAAGGCTGTATTGCTGGAGCAAACATTTTACGCATTTGACGAATTTATTATTATAAATTTTGAGTAGTTTCCTCGTTGTGAACGACATTTGAGAAGTTACTTGTTTATTTGTATTCCTTGTGTACACTTTTGCATTTTTCATTTAATACTACCGATTAAACAGGTAGTAATTTGGACAATCCAACTTATTCAAAAAACTCTCAACGTAATCTACCATAAGCCCTCGAAAATTTGAAGTTCCATCAGAAATAATAATAAAAAAAGAAGTTACAGAGTGTATCCACTGCCCATTATCATCCGAAAAGGCATGACTGTGCCCTACGTTGCTTTTGCAAGTGATGGTGTACGTAACGTTCCTAATACCAATTTTAATACCTCTCTACTTAGGAGAAACAAGCATTCAACATTTACCTTAAGCTACAAAACTAACAGGATTTCTCAAATAAAGTAATGACAGGAAAGTGTTGCATGATTACTATATTGTATTCAAAATATTTTTTTCACAATAAATCTGTTAATTTCGTAATTGTTTTACTTTATATATTATTTCTAGGTACAGGGAACATTTTACGACAGTGTATCCATTAAAAAATATAGTTAATCCAACCTTGTATCTTCCACCCGGTAGGAATGGTGGAAATTTCTGACCATCTAGTGCATAATTACTAACAGTGTAATAACCCTAAAAGACAAAACATCGTATGAGCACCTTCATTCAGTTTGCAATATTGGCTACCTTCTTAACTGGACAGTAAGTTAAATTGCCTCTTATCAACGCAGCGAGTCCGAGCGTGTCCTTTCTTAATGCGTCGCATATTTTCACATCATACTCGAGTAACTTATGACCAAAGACATTGTTCGAAAACCTAAACCCTTTCATGTTCAACTGCAATTGTATTTAATATCTCAGTTGATAACTAGAGATATCTTTTGCCGGATACTAGATTATAAAAGTTCTTTGACAAAGATATTTTTGTAAAATATATCTTTTAAAAAATTCCTTATCATAGTTTTCATCCAATATTTTATAAAAGATATTTGACATGACGCTATAACCCAGAAAATTGAAATTATTTCTCTTTTGCGCTCTCGCACCACTTATTTCTACGGTTTTTTGAGTAGATTAACAAGGTTAATATTATAAACTTTACTAACATAATTGCAACATATTCTGTTCGTGCTTGTTCTTAAAATATTTAATTCCAATGATTTTGAAGATTACCAAAATCTACTATTCATTCCTGGTGATTTATCCAAGAATTGCTTAAATATAATAATAGTAGATACGGCAAGAAACATGTGACATACACCGAAAACATTCGTAAATTAATTAGCCGAATCCATTCACGACGGAATCAGCTGATTAGTAGTTAATTAATGGTAGTGTGACGATAGCGACACTTTTGATTGTCAATTATCTTTTATTAAAGAAGTTTAAAAGTTTTATAAAAGAACATCAAACAACTTTTATAGTATAATACTCGCTTTATAGATATGACTGCTAACCTTATACGTATCTCCGTCAAAATCTACTAAACTTCGCCCTGACAACGAAAACGCTCTATAGGTACGATTTGGTTTTACGTTTTCTACCTTAAAGTATTCAAAGATGCTGCTGTTGTAATAGTTTACTTTCATAAATTCCTGTTTAACTATATAATCATCTTGTTTAAACTGAAACCAACTATGAAAGTAATAAGCACTTATTTGCAAGCAAGCATACCGTTAGAATTAAAGGACTGAAACACACAATTGTAAGCACTAAGACGATTCGATACATTTTGAATTTAATATTCCTAACTGGACTTTAGCATTTAAACACTTTGTACAATATGTACAATATACACAATTACAATGCGCAATTAGAGTTATTTGTCTGGCATTGAAACAAATATTTAGAAAACGAGAGGCAGTTTTTTGTTTTTATTTGCATGAGATGTTCTATTATTTACTTCATATTTCAATCTAAATATAATCTGATAACCTAATTACATATTTGACTGACAATGAGTGTTTTTATAGAGTAAATTAACTCTAATAGCACACTTAAAATCTATTTAGTGTCTAGTCTATCAATGTGATGGATCTTTGATGAGCAAAAAAAAAGGGGGAAAGCAGTATAATAGAAATGAAATGACCAAGAAAAGGGAAAGGGATAAGATAAGTATTGTTATTATTAATTATACATGGCAAACAGGAAATATTTAAGGGGTAATATAGGCAATGTTTAAAGGCTCTTTTATTCCAGAACAAACAAAACATGCTAATAAAAGAATATTACATCTTAACAATCGCGTCCTGGAGCTGCTTCTGGTTGACGTTCGCCCTCACTCGCAAGGAGCTCCTGCAGATGCCTTCTATAAGCGGCTGTAAGATAATCCTACCACACTGATTGCACGTGCCACCATTAAATTCTTTTCTAAATTAACTTCTTTAGTGATTTCAATTCTTCTAAATTATATAATTACCCACAAACCCATGAATCAAAAATTTCTTTGCGTTCTAGTGTTAGTATAATAACGAGGCACTCTTCCGTTGAATAAGTAATAAAAGAAAATAATTAATTGAGCGGAAAATTTAAAACTTATCCTTTTATTCACTGTACTTAAATTATAGTCGTCTTGAAACTATCGTGTTCATTCAATTTGCCGCTAGCTTGAAAAAGACAATAGTTTGTAGTCGAAAGGTTGCTTGAAGATGGATATAACAAAAAAAAGTATATCAAACCTTCTGCTAAATTAGGCGTTTCTTCCCATTACTGTACTTGCCAACCTTATACTGACAACAGTTATTCCTTTATTCAAAATCCAAAACACTTACTGTATATAAATCATTCATCAATCACCCAGTTTTCAAGAACTATTATTGATTATGTTTGTTCAAATTAGGAATCAGATTTCTTCTACTGCTGTGCTAAATCTCCTGCTGCGGTGCGAAGTCTCGCAAATATTGGAGGACGTTGTTGATTCAAGAGTTAAGAAGTTCTTAGAAACAGAAGGTTTGCTTTCTAGTTGTCAATATGGTTTTAGGCCTGGAGTGTCCACCGCTGCTTATGATTTCTTATATCATATATTGAGGAAAATTTTAATAACTTTTACGATACTTTTTACTATCATTTTGACAATGCATTTCCCTTAGTCAAATTAAGAACAAATAAACCTAGAAAACCCTGGATCACCCATGAAATCCGAATTCAGTCGGATAAATTACGCAATGCGCATAGGTTGCTTAAGACGAATGTTATTTCAAAGGATCGATACAATAAATTAAAAGAGAATTATTATAAATTACTCACTTTAACAAAAAAAATTATGATAATTTACTTCTAAATTCTAGAAACAAGTCCAGATGTGCCTGGAAAATCATCAATCGTGAGATCCAGTAAAAATCCAGTAAAAATACCTTATCAAAGAATGACAACAAATTAGTTGAAGATCCTTATGTTTAAAAGTCACTTTGCTATCTCTGATGTGTCATCTGTTAACGCATACAATAATAATAACGTCTGCGATTCCTGGGCATCGTTTTATTTGTTCCCTTGCACCATAAGTGAGGTATTCAATGTCATTATTTATGTTTGTAGAAAGCGGTCTGCTGGTATGGATGGGATCCCGTGTGATATTTTAAAATGTTGCCCAGTATATATCAATTCCACCGTCATTTATAATAAATAATTCTTTCGCAAAAGGTATATTTCCCAGTAAGTTAAAGCTATCTAAGGTTGTACCTGTGTATAAGAAGGGTGACAAATTGTCAGTATTGAATTACAGACCTATATCTATACTTCCCTGTTTTTCTAAAATCTTTGAAAAGATAATGTGTTCCAGAATAATGTCTTTTTTAACTGTTAGAAACTTAATTTCACCGTGTCAGTTTGGGTTTGTAAATAGCAAATCTACCTCAGACGCTCTTTTTTCTACATTGGACATCATGCGGATGACACTACTGTTATCATCTCGGGTGTTAATGATAGTGAACTCTCACGGTTTGGTAGTGAATGTGCATTGGCAATGTCTGGATGGTGTAGTGATAACGGCCTTGTATTAAATAAATCTAAAACTTCAATGGTAACCTTCAGTTCGGCTAGATGCCCCGTCGACAGATCACTAATGGTGCGACTGGGGACTGTGTCTGTACCTGTGGTGTCTGAAACTGATTTTCTTGGCTGTCGAATTGATAATCGTTTATCTTGGGATAGTCATGCGTCCCAATTATGCTCTAAACTATGTTCACTTTCATATGCCATATATAGATTGCGATGTATTGTATCGTTGGAGGGACTGTTCATGTTCTACCACGCGAATATTTGTTCCAGATTGCGGTATGGCATTTTGTCTTTGCCATGCCTCTTTATTTATGAATGTGAGGTGTTCACTCATAAAAACAAAAAACTGTTTTCTTTTAATAATAATTTTAATACTGCGTATGATACCAGATATAACGATGACTGTGCCGTACCAACTCATAGAATTGCGCTCTTTGAAAAAAGTCCGAGGTTTATGTGCATCAAGATTTATAATAAACTACCAAAAAATGTTAGAAATTTGGAAACTCATGGGTTTAAAAATTACTTAAAAGAATATCTGAAGCACAAATGTTATTGTAGCGTGTCGGAGTTTCTGGAACAGTCAGTTTGGGAGTGTTGAATTTGAATACGTTTTTTTATGTATAAACTTATGTTACGTGTTTTAATATAATTTTATGTATTTTATTGTATATTTTGTCTTGACGCAACACATATCTCTTTAGATCCAGTGGCTCATAAAATTATTATTATTCCAGAATATTAATAATAAACAAATAACTGTCACTATATTCCGCGACCTATCTAAAGCCTTCGATTGTGTTTCCCACTCTATTCTTCTTTGCAAACTTGAAAGGCAGGGCTTTAGAGGTAAAGTTAATGTTTGGTTTCACTCATACTTCTCAATTCAGAAATTAACAGACTCATGTGTGGTGTGCCACAGAGCCTGGTGCTGAGGCCAACATTATTTTTAATATTTATTGATGACGGTGGTAGTGTTGTGAGTTTCCGAATTAAAATAATCGTTGATTCCCGATTATTGAAATATTCGGATGATTCCGATTGGGAATCGGATGATTTTGAATCGGATGATTTCGATTATTCCATATAGCTACGTATTCCTATAAATTGTGTGATTTTGCAAATACTCAACTTTCTGGTTTTGACTTGATCATCCGAAATTTATCATCTAAACTGACGGACGTTGTGCACATTTAAATCACACAGTCACATTCACTAAATATGTTAGTAAGAAAAAATAGTAAACTTTTGTTGCAGATTACTTTAATAGAGATTAATTACGTATAAAATAAATACGAAATATGATTACGTATTCCACTGTGCTTATTGAAATCCACATGAAATCATCCGAATACGTGCAACTTATACGAGTATGTCTGGTGGAATATGGAATCGGAATATTATTCCGAATATCATGGCCCTCCGATTCAGGTATTCCGATTATTGAAATCATGCGTATATTTACAACACTAGTCGGTGGGGTGAACGGCAGAGCCCACTGTCGGCCCTTGTTTATTGCGCTTAAAATTCTAACTTTATACCTTTAATTATCTATGAATCATTCAGTGTTGTGTATATACATAGAAATAATCATGCTTATCGGTTGGATATTCATTATTATAATACCCGTATGTGCAATAATATTAATCTGCTGAAGACAGATACCATTCTTTGTAAAAATGCGATTAACTACATGGGTTTCAGAGCAAATAACATCACAAAATACATAGTCGTGATCCGATACCAGGCAACTAATAACTCCACTCTTCCCCTATATTCACGTCATTTGTTACAAGTATCAAGTCAGTAAGTGATGAAGAAGTTAATGTAATTCTCGTAGGATTACAAATAATGTGCTTTAAACTCAATCCATCCAAGAGAGAATTAAAATATACAGCTGGAGGGCTATCAACCTTGAAGAGGTCAATATTAAAATCTCCACAACAATACACTTCCTCAGCAATCAGATGACAATGTATTAAAGTTATAACTATGACACAGAAAATTGTTCAAGTGATAAGGTGTCCTTACCTAAGTCATACTTTTCTTAAAGATTTCACATTCACTATGAATATGAGAGTTAATTACTTACAGCGAATGCTTTGTCTTACTACTGTTACTTAACTGAATTTACTTACCATAACTACACTATGATATGTATGTATTTGCAGGCATGTTTTTGTATAGTTATTACAACTGATTTTGCCAGGCTTCAATCATTTTGAAGTATTGGTTCTATTTTATCAGCGGTGATTGTGTTATAATTTTATTATTATAGTTAGGTATTAAAATTATTCAGGTGTGTAAAATTAATATAAAACTGCTACATTAAACAATAACATATTTTATTGTTTTTAGGTATACACATTTATACAGGCAAAACATATTGCTATATTCTAAAAATGTTAGAAAAGCGTTATATACTCTAAAAATAAGGCTACCGTCTTTATAAAAATACAACTTACAATAACTTGCAACTTAGCGCAAAAGATAACTGCTCCACACGTACAATATAGTAATCATGCAGATTACTATATTGCATTCAAAATACATTTTTCACAATCAATCTGTTAATTTCATTATTGTTTCACTTTATATATTATCTCTAGGTACACGAAAGCTTTTGCCATAGTGGATCCTTTAAAAAACATAGTACTCCGAAGCTTGTATCTTCCTGCCGGTAGAAATGGTGGAAGTTTTTGATCAACCAGCGCAAAATTATTTACAGCGTAATAACCCTAAAAAACAAACCATCGTATGTATACCTACTTACATTCAATGTGCAAAATTACCTACCTTCTTAATTGGACAGTAAGTTAAATTGCCTCTTAAAAGACCGGCCATTCCGAGCGTGTCCTTTCTAAACCCGTCGCATATTTTCAAATCAAAGTCGAATATCTTATGATGAAAAAGATTATTCGAAAACCTAAACCCTTTGAAGTTCAGCTGGAATTGTATTTATCATCTCAGTTGATAATTAAAGATATCTTTTAGGCGGCTACTTGACTACAAGGATTCTTCGGCAAAGAGCTTTGACAAAAGATATTTTTATAAAAGATATCATCCGGAAAATTCTTTATCATTCTTAGCGTTTTCATCCAATATTTTATAAAAGATATTTGACATGACGGTATAACCTATAAAATTGAAATTATTTCTTATTTGTGCTGTCGCATCTACTTATTTTTTTCCGGTCTTTTTAGTAGCTTAGCAAAGTGAACATTATAAACTTTATTAACCGAATTGCCACATATTCCGTTCCGGTTGTTCTTAAAGTATTTAATTCTAATGATTTTGAAAATTACCAAAAGTTGGTATTCATTCTTAGCAATTTATCCAAGAATTAGAACATGGGAACATATGATATACGCCGAAGCGTTGGTAAGTTAACTAGCCGAATACATTCACGGCGGAATTAGCTGATTAGCAGTTCATTCCTAGTAGTGTGACGATAGCGACACTTTTGATTGCCAATTATCTTTTGTTAAAGATGTTTCAAGGTTTTATAAAAGATATTTGCCAAAGAACTTTTATAGTATAATACCCGCTTCATAGGTATAAATGTTAACCTTAAACGTATCTCCGTCAATATCTACTAAAGTTCGCCATGACAACGCATAAGCTCTAAAGGTGCGATTTGGTTTTAGGTTTTCTACCTTAAAGTATTCCAAGATGCTCTTGTTGTAATAGTCTATTTTTGAGAATTTCCTGTTTCACTATGTAATCATCTTGCTTAAACTGAAACCAAGTATGAAAGTAATAAGCACTTATTCGCAAGCAAGCATACCGTTAGAATTAAAGGACTGAAACACACAAGTGTTAGCACTAAGACGGTTCGATACATTTTAAATGTAATATTCCTAACTAGCACTTAGCATTTAAACATTTTGTACAACATGTACAATATACACAAATAGGTAATTACAATGCGCAATTAGAGTTATTTGTCTGGCATTGAAACATATATTTAGAAAACAAGCGGTTGTGTTTTGGTTTTATTTGCATGAGATGTTCCATTATTTTCACTTACTTCATATTTCAATCTAAATAGATTATCTTTAACCTCTGTACAAAATATACATACAAATAGGGGAATTGTGCTTAAGATGACATACTTTTTGTTCAGAGGCAACGATTTTAAAATTTAATGGTGTTAAAAAATAAAACTATGGTTACCCATTTAAAACGTTTATTCAGAAAACACAAAAATGAATTTTGAAACTATAGAAACAATAATAAATCGAAGAAAATAAAAAGATACCAATCATGTTCATGTGGGTAAGATGACACACGTCAGTCTAAGTTGACATGCCGTTAATTTTAAAACAATATTCTAATTATCACTGCACAATTCACATTGAAAATGCTTAGTTTTTGGTCTAACGCCAGCACATAGACTGTGGCACCATCGCTTACATAGTTGGCAGCATACCCAATGCTCTCCCGACCTCGATCTGCTATATAATTCATTACAATAAAGGCATGCAGCATCGGAGTCATCAGTGTCTTGAGTAAAATTTTCCACAGGTTCGTCATCTGACAATGGGTCATCCTGGAGGACAGCACGCTTCACCTGCTTACGAGCTCTAACGCTTTTACGATTTTCCTTCTCTTTTTTATTTTGGACTTGGGTCTTTAATTTCGTCCATACAAGGAGTGCTTGTCAGAACCTGAGAGCCAGTGATTTTCCTTTTCGTGTTTCTTGCTTGTCCCGTAGACTCTGCTTTCGGAAATGGCGAAAGTTCATTTAGCATCTCCTGGATGGAAGACGATCCAGCAACGCCTTGGCAATTACGCTGAACTGGACCGACTGGTATAGAATCCATCATATGCTTCGAAGTAGAAGGTCCTGCTACATATTCAAGATTTGGCTGCAACTGATCAGCTGGTGCAAGATCGTCTTGAAGATGCTGTGTGAAACCAGTTGTCGGTCCAGGAAGTTCTACATTTTCCTCGTCGCGCTCCATCTCAATAACATTTTCGGTGACTGCGCTGGGCAGAAACAAATGATCCGGAAAAACATATGCGTTCAACGGATAAATTCCGGTTTTTTCGAAGCCACTCGTTATGTTTCCGACCGAAGCAGCACTTGCGTATGCTCTCCCAAAAATACCGGCGACCTGGTGAAGTCCTACAGTTCTACCAGGGTGTGTTTTTAGCCAGATGGTAATCTCTCGATTGTAATATGCGTCGAGCGGTCCGAAAAATGAGACGTCAAGTGGCTGCATCCGATGGGTGCAATGCGGCGGCAGACACAGTAATATGACTCCATTGGCCTTAGCAAATTCCAGTGCCTCTAAATTTTTATGGCTACTATGGCCGTCGAGGATCAGAATAACTTTGTTTGTAGGGTTGCAGCCAGTGGAGCCGAACAATGTTTCATCCATTTGACAAATAAATTACCAACCATGTAACCACTATCATAACATAGTTGCAACGTTCCTGGAGGTGCACCATCAAAATATTCTGGTTTAAAGTTCTTTCGTGGGATAATCATTGCAGGTGGAACAAAATTCCCAGCAGCATTGGCACAGACAGCGATTGAGATGTGCTGGCCTCGTTCGGCACTTGTCAATGCACCGACTTGTTTTTTCCCCTTCTGGGCAAATATTTTTGGTGGCTTTTGGACGGTGCTGAGGCCAGATTCGTCCATATTATAAATTTTTGACGGTGGAATATTATTATCAGTCACCAACGTCTCTAAGAGCTCAAAGAACTTCATCACTTGAGGCTTATTGAAAGCTCTTGCCCTTGCTGCAGAAGTGGCTTCAGGAGCCCTCAACGAGATGGAGGGGTTGCGCCTCCGAAACCCTTTTAGCCAATCCCAACCTGCCATTTGTGTATCTTCGTTAAATCTATTAGACAATCCGGCCTTTTTTGCAAATTCATATGCCAATTTCCTGACATCGGTTGTGTTAAACCCAAAGAATCTCTGTTCAAAATAAAGTATATGTTCCACTAACCGGTTTTCTATGTCAGAATCAAAGGTAGGCTTGAAGCGACCAAGGTTTACCGGAACATTTTGGAAGTGACGTCGAAGTGTTGCCTGCGGCACATTGAATGTTTTTGAGGCCTTAAGCCACCCCATTTTATTTTGTTGGATGCTCTCTATAGCCTTCGCCATATCTTCTTTCGACCATGAAAGTCGCGCAGACTTCCTCTCATAGTTGCCGGGCATCCTGGCAAGAAAATAAAATAAGATTTTCAAGTAATCTACATGTTAAAAAACTCCAGGGTAAGATGACATACATCTTAAGCCGACGGTTGCTGTGTCGTCTTACCCTACGAGAGAGAAAATATTTGCCGCCTTCTGCGACTAAAACCTTGAAGGTTACTTTGATTATTATTCAGTAGTCATAACCCATACTAATCACAGTTCATATTAAAGTAGTCAAACACAAGGAAAAACTTACTTGATACAATTTTATCGACACAAACACATCAAAGAAAACAATATTTTCGAGTGACGAAATCAACACATTCGACACTACATGCAAACAACGTAAGCGAGCAGTCACATATTGTTTGAGTGGTGATGCCATCTGTGAGCCGATATGTGGGCATCGGTTAGGCGTTTGTGGTACATATATTTAAACGGTTATAGGCACTATGTCATCTTACCTGAGTATGTCATCTTAAGCACAATTCCCCTACTGATATACCCTGCCCGTAAATTTTCATTCTACCAGGGAAATTGATTCTTCCGATAAAAAATGCTGTTGGCAAAACTGAGGAGTATTGATTTCGGTTTGGTGTTACTTTAGTTGATTGACTCAAATTTATTGGATAGAGAAACATACTTCTTATAGATTCCATCTTGTATATTACATTTTAATCTTTATATAAGAAGATCGACAACTTTATGAATAGCTTAAACTGTGAATTGTTGGAATATGCAGAAGGTTTAAACTTTTTTACAACCATTGTGAACATTGTGGATGGATTCAAATCAATATTTTGTTTATTGTCACTTATTGTTAGTATTTGTTGGTGAATTCACTCCTTTCCTGTGCATATTTCAATGTCACAGTTTGTATCGCACATTCTTCAGATTACTGACGTCTTCCTACGCCTAGAACCAAATTTCTAGTCAAGTCTCTCCCTCTTTGGTGAAAAACTGCAACTAATTTTTACAAACAATGCTTGAAATGCTTATTTTTATGTTTTCTTTACATTTAAATAGGTACCGTCTTCGGTCATCATAAACGTTGTCTTTATTTAAGGTCACGGATCAATTATTCTCCCTTACTATTATTATTTTTTTCTGATGCCTAGGTAATTTAAATTGGTCCAAAGGGATTTTTTTATCTTTGAACCTCGAAATATAATCAAAATATGATCTCTTTTCTAATATAAAGGTACGATTACTTAAATTTCTTAAGGATTTATAGTAGTTCCAATCTCTCTGATTTCTGAATCTACGAAATTTATGTTTGGCTTTATCGCGCAGCTTTATTAACATTTTTAAATTATCCGTTAACCAGGGAATGTATGTTTTTGTGAATCTATGCGTAGGCAAAGGGGCATGTTTATCAAATAATCGCCGAACGCATGAATTGAAATAGGCAATTTTATCCTATAGCTTATTTAAACGTAACAAAAAAATCAAAGTCGGTTTGTTATAATTCTAAACGAAAATCGTGGGGGCAGATATTTTTGTAATTAGGTGCGAAAGATAAGAGTACATTGCGGCTCACAAAATACATAGTCGTTATCCGATACCAGGCAACTAATAACTCCACTCTTCGCTATATCCATGTGATTTGTTACAAGTATCAAGTCAATAAGTGATGAAGAAGTTAATGTAATTCTCGTAGGATTACAAATAATCTGTTTTAAACTCAATCAATCCAAGAGAGAATTAAAATATACAGTTGGAGGGCTATCAACCTTGAAGAGGTCAATATTAAAATCTCCACAACAATACACTTCCTCAGCAATCAGATGACAAATGTATTAAAGCTATAACTATGACACCGAAAATTGTTGAAGTGATAAGTGTCCTTACCTAAGTCATACTTCTCTTTAAGATTTCACATTCACTATGAATATGAGAGTTAATTACTTACAGTAAATGCTTTGTCTTACTACTGTTACTTAACTGAATTTACTTACCATAACTACACTATGATATGTATGTATTTGCAGGCATGTTTTTGTATAGTTATTACAACTGATTTTGCCAGGCTTCAATCATTTTGAAGTATTGGTCTTATTTCATCAGCGGTGATTGTGTTATAATTTTATTGCAATAGTTAGGTATTAAAATTATTGAGGTGTATAAAATTAATATAAAACTGCTACATTAAACAATAACATATTTTATTGTTTTTAGGTGTACACATTTATACCGGCAAAACATATTGCTATATTCTAAAAATGTTAGAAAAGCGTTATATACTTTAAAAATAAGGCTACCGTTTTATAAAAATACAACTTACAATAACTTGCAACTTAGCGTAAAGGATAACTGCTACACACGTACAATGTAGTAATCATGCAGATTACTGTATTGCATTCAAAATACATTTTTCACAATAAACCTGTTAATTTCATTATTGTTTCACTTTATATATTATCTCTAGGTACACGAAAGCTTTTGCGATAGTGGATCCATTAAAAAACATAGTACACCGAAGCTTGTATCTTCCACCCGGTAGAAATGGTGGAAGTTTTTGATCAACCAGTGCAAAATTATTTACAGCGTAATAACCTAAAAGATAAACATCGTATGTCTACTTACATTCAATCTGCAATATTATCTACCTTCTTAATTGGACAGTAAGTTAAATTGCCTCTTAAAAGACCAGCGATTTCGAGCGTGTCCTTTCTAAACGCATCGCATATTTTCAAATCAAAGTCGAATATCTTATGATGAAAAAGATTATTCGAAAACCTAAACCCTTTGAAGTTCAGCTGGAATTGTATTTATCATCTCAGTTGATAATTAAAGATATCTTTTAGGCGGATACTTGACTACAAGGATTCTTCGGCAAAGAGCTTTGACAAAAGATATTTTTATAAAAGATGTCTTCCCAAAAATTCTTTATCATCTTAGCGTTTTCATCCAATATTTTATAAAAGATATTTGACATGACGTTATAACCTATAAAATTGAAATTATTTCTTATTTGTGCTGTCGCATCTATTTATTTTTTTCCTGGCTTTTTAGTAGCTTAGCAAAGTGAACATTATAAACTTTATTAACCGAATTGCCACATATTCCGTTCCGCTTGTTCTTAAAGTATTTAATTCTAATGATTTTGGAAATTACCAAAATTTGGTATTCATTCTTAGGAATTTATCCAAGAATTGCCTAAATATAATAAGAGTAAAACGGATTAGGACATGGGAACATATGATATACGCCGAAAGCGTTGATAGGTTAACTAGCCGAATACATTCACGGCGGAATTAGCTGATTAGCAGTTTATTACTAGTAGTTAGCGTGACGCTAGCGACATTTTGATTGCCAATTATCTTTTGTTAAAGATGTTTCAAGGTTTTATAAAAGATATTTGCCAAAGAACTTTTATAGTTTTACCCGCTTTATAGGTATAAATGTTAACCTTAAACGTATCTCCGTCAATATCTACTAAAGTTCGCCATGACAACGCATAAGCTCTAAAGGTGCGATTTGGTTTTAGGTTTTCTACCTTAAAGTATTCCAAGGTGCTCTTGTTGCAATAGTCTATTTTTGCGAATTCCTGTTTCACTATGAAATCATCTTGCTTAGACTGAAACCAAGTATAAAAGTATAACTTACCGTTAGAATTAAAGGACTGAAACACACAAGTGTTAGCACTAAGACGGTTCGATACATTTTAAATTTCATATTCCTAACTAGCATTTAACATTTAAACATTTTGTACAATATGTGCAATATACACAAATAGGTAATTACAATGCGCAATTAGAGTTATTTGTCTGGCATTGAAACATATATTTAGAAAACAAGCGGCTGTGTTTTGGTTTTATTTGCATGAGATGTTCCATTATTTTCACTTACTTCATATTTCAATCTAAATAGATTATCTGTAACCTCTGTACAAAATATACATTGTATATTTTGGCACGGGCAGATATACCCTGCCCGTAAATTTTCATTCTACCAGGGAATTTGATTCTCCCGATAAAAAATGCTGTTGGCAAAACTGAGGAGTATTGATTTCGGTTTGGTGTTACTTTAGTTGATGGACTCAAATTTAGTGGATAGAGGAGCATACTTCTTATAGATTCCATCTTGTATATTACATTTTAATCTTTATATAAGAAGATCGACAACTTTATGAATAGCTTAAACTGTGAATTGTTGGAATATGCAGAAGGTTTAAACTTTTTTACAACCATTATGAACATTGTGGATGGCATACACCTTCAAATCAATATTTTGTTTATTGTCACTTATTGTTAGTATTTGTTGGTGAATTCACTCCTTTCCTGTGCATATTTCAATGTCACAGTTTGTATCGCACATTCATCAGATTACTTACGTCTTCCTACGCCTAGAACCAAATTTCTAGTCAAGCCTCTCCCTCTTTGGTGAAAAACTGCAACTAATTCTACAAACAATGCTTGAAATGCTTATTTTTATGTTTTCTTTACATTTAAATAGGTACCGTCTTCGGTCATCATAAACGTTGTCTTTGTTTAAGGTCACGGATCAATTATTCTCCCTTACTATTATTATTTTTTTCTGATGCCTAGGTAATTTAAATTGGTCCAAAGGGACTTTTTTATCTTTGAACCTCGAAATATAATCAAAATATGATCTCTTTTCTAATATAAAGGTACGATTACTTAAATTTCTTAAAGATTTTTAGTAGTTCCAATCTCTCTGATTTCTGAATCTACGAAATTTATGTTTGGCTTTATCGCACAGCTTTATTAACATTTTTAAATTATCCGTTAACCAGGGAATGTATGTTTTTGTGAATCTATGCGTGAGTAAAGGAGTGTGTTTATCAAATAGTTGCAGAACGCATAAATTGAAATAGGCAATTTTATCCTCTAGCTTATTTAAACGTAACAAAAAATCAAAGTCGGTTTGATATAATTCTAAACGAAAATCGTGGGGGCAGATATTTTTGTAATTAGGTGCGAAAGATAAGAGTACATTGCGACTCACAAAATACATAGTCGTGATCCGATACCAGGCAACTAATAACTCCACTCTTCGCTATATTCATGTCATTTGTTACAAGTATCAAGTCAGTAAGTGATGAAGAAGTTAATGTAATTCTCGTAGGATTACAAATAATCTGCTTTAAACTCAATCCATCCAAGAGAGAATTAAAATATACAGTTGGAAGGCTATCAACCTTGAAGGGGTCAATATTAAAATCTCCACAACAATACACTTCCTCAGCAATCAGATGACAATGTAGTAAAGTTATAACTATGACACAGAAAATTGTTCAGTCATACTTTTCTTTAAGATTTCACATTCGCAATGAATATGAGAGTTAATTACTTACAGTGAATGCTTTGTCTTACTACTGCTACTTAACTGAATTTACTTACCATAACTACACTATGATATGTATGTATTTGCAAGCATGTTTTTGTATAGTTACTATAACTGATTTTGCCAGGCTTCAATCATTTGAAGTATTGGTCCTATTCATCAGCGGCCATTGTGTTATAATTTTTATTATATAGTTAGGTATATTAAAATTATTGTATAATATAAAACTGCTACATTAAACAATAACATATTTTATAGTTTTTAGGTATACACATTTATACAGGCAAAACGTATTGCTATATTCTAAAAATGTTAGAAAAGCGTTTAATACTCTCAAAATAAGGCTACCATCTTTATAATAATACAACTTGCAATAACTTACAACTTAGCGTAAAAGATAACTGCTACACAACCCGTACACTGTCACTGCAGGTTCATTGTTTCAGAGTGTTTTCAGCGTTCTAAAACAAGTGGATACGTAAGGTTGGAAGTCCAATTAGTGACACTTTAAGGGATAGAATTATATCAATGTTTAAGATTCCAAGATGACAATGAAAGAAGAGTATTGATTTTTAAATTTAAAATAAATGTCTGCGGGATTCAATCGAAAGCTACGCTAAAACACAGCAAAAGAAACTATTATAGGAAAAAATACAGGGAAGGTATCAGTAATTAGCACAGAGTCAGAAATTGATACATTTACCTTATATACTTATACGAACCAGGAACAAGCACAACATAACCAATAAACCACTATGCGCTAGGCGTGCTGTCAGTTCCAATCGATTGTACCCGAACACCAACGATACAAAGTTCTAGTATTTGCCCTAACTCACTGACCATTATTTTTTATTTAGTTTATATTTATGCTTATTAATGTTATTATTTACAATCATTGTATGACAATTAACTGAGT
>RXPK01004156.1:0-129010 GCA_004143645.1 Protaetia brevitarsis | reverse complement strand
GGTCACGTAATATTTAACGATAAAGGACAGTATTAACTGCTACCATCTAGTAAATATCACTTTAGACTTATACACTTCTAGGTTATATTACTTGAATACGAAAACGTAAATGTCAAGTGAAACAAAATGTATGAGGCATTTTCTAACCCAATACAGACCCAAATTTTCAATTTCACTATTCATATTTTTAGTTAATATGAACAGAGTAACGTATATTTCTTTACCTACATGCTGAATAAAAAAAAACGTTGCTAACACTTATCATTTTTATCAATTAAATTTCATAGCATTTGAGGCGAGCGTATTTTTAAGGGCTATGACATTAATATTTACCAGCAAAATGGTATGCGTTTTTAATTTTATGTTGTAATTGATACAAAATTCACGATTCTATAAGTGGTCTAACAGATATATTTATTTTATATACACATGGACCATTATATTATTCATTCTAACAACGGGTAGAGTGAATATGCTATAAAAAGGTATAAAGAAGAAAAAGGAACTGTAACAATGAATTGCAATGCCATATAAAGTAAAAATTACATTTTCGGAACGTTCCAGCTACGTAACAGCTACTAGTAATTTTTACTTTGTGGAAACCTTTAAGATAACAAATACGTCGTCGCGACTAAATGTGCTACTTGTGATGTGAATTGGGATTATATGTTGGTAACGGTTGTGGCATAGATTGGACGTGATGTTATGGTTACATATATTGCCAATTTTATAGAATTCATATATGTATAGTGCCCATACAAATGTCACTTACATGTAAAAAGAAACTAAAATAATACATATTTGTATACACTTAAAAAAAGAATCTCAACAATAAATGCATAATACATACATAGACAAAAATCATACATATGTATACCTTGCATAAAACATAAGTACATACTAGTGCTGTTATCCGAATCCGGATAATTTTGGATCCTGAAAGTTTTTATCCAAATATCTGGTTCTCAATGTTATTCGGATCTACTATCCGGAATCTCGAATCCGGACTCACTATCCGAAACCTGAGATCCGGATCTGCTATCCGGAACCTCGGATCCGTTCTGCGATCTGAAACGTCGCTCTTGGTGCAGTAATCACTAAAATTTATTAACTCCTATGTAATGCAAAGGTAATGTGTACATATACTGTGTGTTTGTAAGCGAGTGCATCATAGTTCGAATGCTAGACACAAACAATGTGAGAAATATAGGTAACAAAAAGAGATGCCTGTCGGGGCGAGATATTGTGCGACTGGGATTTCCGTCCATGCTACGCTCAGAGGTTACGCTCATACGCTGCAGTCAGAAGGCAGTAGGTATAAGAGTAAAATGGATTACTATACAATTGAGTAGCTATTTTGACAGGACGTGAATTGAGTCGCTATTGGCTGGGCTAAAAGGTTATTCATTGTTTCACTCCTTCTCTGTAGTACACTAGATGCGTAATGAACTTCATATTGCGGTCGCTTTAAGCCATATTGTATAAGTGCGTGGACTAATATTCAATATTGCGTTGGTCGATAATTTATATCTTTTTCAGATCCGGATCCGAGAACCGGATAGTGGATTCGAATCCGAAAACCGAATAGTAGATCCAGACCAGAGAACCGAATAGTGGATCCGGATATCCGGATCTCAATTTTATCGGATATCAATAACACTAGTACATTTACAATTTAAATTTTTGAGTATATATTTTAGTACCCCTATTATAAACAACAAAAGCCGTCTTTGTAGCACCCTTCAACTCAGCCTTAAAAATTTCTAAACCTTCTCCAAGAGTGTCTATTTGTCATAAGTAATGTTTTTTTTTTTAATTTTGCGGGATGAATTCGGCCTAAATCGCCCGGTTCTACTTTAATTTCCAATGCGTAATTAAACTCTCAAATCGTATTTTATTCACGTCCGTATGAAATTTTTAAGTTCTCTCAAACGTAAATCTACTGGTAATTTATCCGAAATAACGCACGCCGCGTTTACCGAAATAGATCAATACGCGTTAACAATCTTTGCGTCACGTAATTTTTTTTGTTTCTTTAATCTTACACGCGTCCGCCCATATCGCCCCCGCATACAGAATTGTTTATTTCGCTCTTCTATTGTTCTCTTTTTATAGCATTGCTACATTTCGCCTTTGTTGCAACTAACCGCTTATATTTACAGAGAAAAGCTCAGTAACCAGAGATAAAGTCCAAATTTTTATTTAATTTGTGGCAAACATTCTGTTCTTGTTGGTTAAGTAGAGTATCCATTTAGGGTGCCTCACGAGGGATTGCATCAATCGATATACATGGTAAAGAGTATATATTGGAAAATTCTGAAAATTTCGCAGTATACTAAAGCTGACGTAAGCTATTGAACTAAAATATTTTTAATAATCTAGCGCATCCGGTTGTACCGGTAGTGGCTCTCAACTTTGCTATTTTCAGTGGAACACGTATATATTATTACAGTTTTTAATTCCGCGTTCAAATCTAAAGTAAGTTTGTTAAAACAATTATGCTGTTACTTTCAACCATGTTTGAAATATTTGCATTTTTTTTTTAAATTTTTGACCGATGG
The DNA here is from genome assembly GCA_004143645.1 of Protaetia brevitarsis. Lineage (NCBI taxonomy): Eukaryota > Metazoa > Arthropoda > Insecta > Coleoptera > Scarabaeidae > Protaetia > Protaetia brevitarsis. Next base: position 126,449 of record RXPK01004156.1, on the reverse strand, counting down.
ACGAGTGGATCTAAACTGCTATAACTATAAAGGTATTTAACTTGGAAAATTGAAAATTTGTGGAGTTGTTGACCGTATAGGGTAATTCGAAACTGAATGAATATCTCAAAAACATACGGCGTGTCCGAAAATTACAGTTGAAAAAGTGTCAAAGCATTTTTTTTAAATACAACTACCTATTTTTCTCTTTTTCATCAAACTGCCTTTACAAAGATACAAAAAAAAGTCATATTCATTAATTCTACAATCCGTTTTTCTTACGAAAATCCTTCTCTCAAAATCGTACAACGCAGTCGTATTAACAATACGCCAAAATCTAATAGAATCTGCATAAAACCTACATTCAAACAATAGACAAATAAATGAATGGGATTAATTTAAAAAAAACTTAACACTTAATTAATTAAATTATAATAATAAACTCTTCAACTAAAATTTATACAAAACAAAATTATTGTGAAAATTCTCAGTACATTGAATAGCGGCTGAACGGAGTAAACATCAACAAAACTATGCAACTTAAAATATACTCAGCGGTAACGCGGGTTGTCTAACCACAGCAGTACGTATAATTTAATCATGCCGGCATTGTTTATAATTAAAAACTAAGTGATATTTCATCAATGGTGGATTGTTTGCCGAATGCTCATGACTAACTTAGATGTATCAAAGCAGGATGACATTTTAAAAAACTACATAAGCTACATTCTTACACCTTACATACATATTTTACTAATTATCTAAAAAGGTATCCATTTTATATACGTAATGAATATGACTTTTTTTGCATCTTTGTAAGGGCAGTTTGATGAAAAGAAGAAAAATAGATAGTTGTATTTAAAAAAAAGTTTTGACACTTTTTCAATTCGTAAGTTTAACTGCAATTTTCGGACACACTGTATAATGTTTTCGAAAAATTCACTCGGTTTTAAATGCTACCCCATACGGTTAACAATTCTACAAATTTTCAATTTTCAAGTTAATAGTATATTAAAAGACAAGTTTCATTTTGACGTTTCAAAGTACGAATTCAGAGTTTAAGTTAAGAGTTCAGTTAAGAGTTTTCTTAACTGAATGAGTGCTTTAATGTCAAATGAAACGTGTCTTTTATGCTATTTTTTGCAATTAGTTTTAAAATTTCCCTTTTTGTAAAAGCAAAACGAGAAAAATTTGATAATCTAGGGAAATTTTGTGGCGGTTGTCACCAGTTGTCACCTTGGTTTGGCACAAGATTTAAATTGACAAGTTAATTTAAAATTGACACATTTTTGAAATTTGTTATATATTATGTTACTAAAGTAACTATATTATAATATTTAATATGAGTTCTACAACTTTTTCATGCACTCCGCCTGAAATACGGCAAATTGCTGAAAAAACCATTAATAATTTACTTCCGGAGAAATCGTACACTATGTATCAAAAGCGATACAAAAATTTTGAAAAATGGTGCAAAGAAAAGGAAATTCTTCATATTTCTGAGAACGTCTTACTTGCTTATTTTGAAATGCTACGTAAAGATTATAAATCGTCATCATTATGGTCGATTTATTCGATGTTAAGATCGTGTTTAAATGTACATAGAAATGTGGATATATCAAAATATATGAAATTCAAGCATTATTAAAACGGCTATCTAAAGGTTATCAAACAAAAAATCTAAAATTTAGAAGAAGAAGATATTCATAGATTTTTGAAACAAGCCGATGATAAAAATATACTTAGCTATAAAGGTAGTGTTGATTTTATTTCGTTACTTTTTTGTAAATTCTTTATATTCTAGGTTATTTTGATAATAGGATATAATGGAGCCTGTAGGCGAGAAGAATTAATTAATATATGTGTGGAAGATCTTCAATACAATTCCGATTCCATTATAGTCAACATACCTAAAACAAAAAACAATGTACCCAGAATGTTCGCAGTGACTGATGTAAACTGCATCGAACTTGTAAAAAAATATAATAATCTGCGGCCTATAACAGTTACTTACAAACGTTTTTTTTTCTAACTTATCGTCATGGCTGCTTAATTAATAGCCCTATCGGTATTAACACCATGGGAAATGTTCCTAAACAAATTGCCAGTTTTCTTCATTTACCAGATCCTCATCTTTATACAGGACATTGTTTTAGAAGATCCAGTGCGACACATATAGCAAATACTGGAGGTGATATTTTAACTATAAAACGATTAGGTGGCTGGAAAAGCACGGCTGTTGCTGAAGGTTACGTTGCCTCTTCTATGAAAAATAAAATTGATGTTGGAAATATGTTTACACAGGAAAATAATGTGAAGCTACCTGGAACTTCTGGGAATGGTTCACAGCTTTGAGTACTCCAACAGAAGCAATATCACTATCGCAGAGAACGATAATTTTCAACAGAATGTTTCTAGTGCACACGGTATCACTATCACTTCGAAAGATAATTCAAACGTTAATATAAATGTTTGTAATAGTTGTACTATTTCAAAGATTAATTAAAAATATCAAATCTTACAATGAATTTTAATATAATAACCTCAAACTTGCTTACAAAATGTCATATTGACATCTCCATTTCTGTTGCAATGTGACCAACTTAAAATAAATCTGCTTAAATGTTCCATTTCTATTACGCCACTAGTGCTGTAATAGACCCTATTACGGCACTAGTGGAATAAATGGTATGGTTACGGCACTAATTGCAAAAAATGAATTTAAATCATGCTGATAATTCATAAGTGACCACTGAATGGGGCTGACGGTTAAGTGAGACTACACTTTATTCTAATTTCTTTCTACTAGTATACGGTATAATGAGAAACACGGTAATATCGTACAATACGATTACAGTCTTACGAAAAGAACTTAAATGGCTTCTATATTTCCCTGGCATTACCCCAACCAGGTACGAACATAATAAATACGAAAAACGAATAAACGAAAACCAATAAAAGATATTTTGTGCTTGGCTCGGGCGAACGAAAATTATTTTCGACATCCGAACTATATCTATTGGGACTACGCACACAGTGGAATATCAATTTTCCGTGTGGATATGACCTCGTGTTATGGTCTTCCGGTATGGATGTCCTTAAACAAGAAGTCGTCGGTGGGTAGAATATCCAGTAGGAAGCGAGTACGATCACACATTCAACAGGTTACGGACGTGAGGAGACATTTTTAAAGCTGCCACTCTTTCCAAGCTAAAACTGGAGGGTACTCGATTTCTATGTATTCTAAGTTCACCTCAAAATACGTTGCCTGTGCTAGATGTTGACAGTGATGTATATATTCCGTGACTTTTTGGTTCTAGCGCTTAATTAAATGATTAAGTGTGCGTCTTCGTCATACAGAAATTATGTTGTATGACAGACAACATATTGAAACTGAAAGTATTGTCACGCATAGCAGTATATACTAGTGCTACGGAAATCGATATTGAGAAGCGGTTAACCAATTTTTCCTAAAACCGGTTAATGGATTTTCAGTTAAGATTGGTTTTTAAAATCTGTATTATTCATTAGAGTAATTAGGATTAAGTTCTATTACTGGCTACTTCCTAAAGTAAGGTCTTCGGTGATTTCCCTTGCTTTTTGACGAATGTTCGAAGATAACTGAAGTTGCTTCATGGGCGTGAACCATAACTGATAGTTGATCGATTTATTATATTTTTGTTATTATTAATAAATGATCATAGGGGAATTATTTTGTTATAGTAGAAAATAGAGGTGCGACTGTTAATTAAATTTTATAACCATGGAGGATGCTATTCGTACTTTTTTTAAACATAATATTTTTTAACTTTACCTTTACTTGTGCCTTGCTATGATGGTTTAACTGACAAACGTGTAAATTAAATAAAAAAAACATATTTCTTTCACTTTGTTAAGGGATTTAAGAGATATATCAATACGGTATTTGAAATTCTTTCATTTTCGAATTTCTGTATCAATGTAACTTAATATGTATTAATTTTACCTACAACTGCTTGCGGATCCATTGGCAATAAATTATTTTCAGATAGGAGAATGAGGTTAAAAGATTCTGATCTAATGAAGAATGGTCTTGCAAGTCAGGAAACTGATAAAATTTCTCTTATTTCTGTTTTGATTAAGACGTTTAGGAATTTTAGACTGTTGCGAAAATGTTAATAACAGTATGTGCGATATTTTTGCTTTTAACCGCAAAAACGAAATTGAAAGAATTTAAGAGATGCCCAACATTGTTTCTAAAACGTCATGCGAAATGGCTAAATACAGAAATTCAGCTATCCAAAAACGTTGTAAATAATACAAGAGAAAAAAAACATTCTTGTTTATTCTGGTGCTGTTGTGTCAGGATCTTTAATTTAACGAAGCTTCTTTAAAAAACGCAGAAATTCCGCGTTGCAGAGTTTGTTGCTGTTTTCGTTGCGGAAATGTCAAGTCATTTTAGAAAAAAAAAACCTCTTTCGAATTAATTTTTATATTATACCAAATTTTAGAAAGCACAGTGCATATATATTAATCCATGTCGATTTTAGAATCATCTTATAACTTAAATGAAACAGTGGAAGTACTAGTAAAAGTAATTCAAAGAAAAAATTACGGACCTCAGGTGCAACAGGGCATTCATAATTAATTAATTTATTTCTTTTTGTGTATTACCATGCCAACTTCCCAGATTTAGCACTACAAACTGCATATGGTTCTACACTAAAATTTTACCTAATACATTAGCCAAAACTACATTCGAGAATTTTTTACTGTGTGTAGTACCACTTAGCACAGGTAGCCTCATGTAGTACCTTTAGGTTACGCACGTGGTTTAATTAATTAATTTGAAAGTTTTATTTTTCTAAAATGACTTGAATTTGTTGCCTCTACAAAAGCAAACATACAATGAAATACTGTTGAGTGAACGAAATATAAAGAGAGGCAGCAGAACATATACATTGTCGAACTAGATTGATCCGGGGTGCACAAAAATGTTATGCTATTACAATAAAATGACTGTATTATTTTATAGTATTCTTACGATAACATCGTTTTTAAAGTAGGGTTGCTGTATTTGCTTGGTATGAGTTGTAAAGGGTCTAGTCGGTTAAGCATATGAAAACTGCACTCGCATCTGATGAAGGGTTATTACCTTGTTTTTATTGTTCTTCATCTAAAATAGTAAAACAGTATTGTTCATATTAACCTGTCCGTGGCCCTATTTGTTTGTGAATATTGTTAGCCACCAAGAGGGGTCGCTTTGGTGCGAAGTGTGTGTCCCCGTATTTCCTTTTTTACCTTTGTACGTTTTCACCATTTAAGTTTTCATTTCTCACTTATACAATATGTCACTGTTGTGCTATATATGTAACAAAGATGTTTCACTCGAAAGAGATATAACTTGCGATCTGTGCAAACAATTAGCTCACTTAGGATGTCTCAAAATGTCGTCAACTGAGGCTCGTTGTCTCAAAAGCAAAGATCGCAAAATTTCTTATTTTTGTAAATCATGTTTCGACACAAAATATTTAATCTCTAAGATCCATGATCTTTCAAACGTTGTTGATGCCCTACAGAAGGAAGTTCAGGCACTTAAGAACAACGGCGGAACTGCTTCTAATCAAAGGTTGGCACAAGAAACACCTAATCTTTTTGAAACTGAGAATATTGTTCAGGAAGTGTATGAAAGAGAAAAGAGAAAAAATAATATCATACTGTATAATGTACCGGAAGACGTAAACATAGATAAAAGGGAGCAAAATAAGAACGATACAGCTCTTATCAAAGAAGTGTTATCCTTGCTTGAAATAGCTTGTGATGAAATAAAACCTACTAGGTTAGGCAAATTGATCCGACCAAACCTGATATTAAGAGACCAATTAAAGTCCGCCTCAATAATGAGGAGGAAGTACTGAACACGCTCAGAAATAGTAAGAAATTGAAAAACGTTGATCGTTTCAAAAGTATTGCTTTATCAAAAGATAAAACACAGTTTCAGTTGAACTTGTATCGTGCAGTAAAAACTGAGTTAAGTAATCGCAAAGCTTCAGGCGAAACGGATATTTACATTAAGCATATTAGAGATATACCTCAAATATTAAAAAGGAAGGCGGAAAACTAAATAAGTCCAACGTGTTCAGAACTTCAGAATATTTTTCGATCTACTACCAAAATGTGCGTGGCCTTCATACAAAAATTGATACTGTTTATATGAACAACTTTTCGCTTGGAGTTGATGTTGACGGAGACCTGGCTCTCACCTAATACCTCTACTGCTGAATTATTTGATTCCTCCTATACTGTATTTAGAAGGGATAGGGATTTCATCAGTGTCAATAGGACCAGAGGCGGTGGTGTTTTAACGGCATTCTGCGGAGAAGTTAACGAACAAATTTGGGACAGGCCAAACCATCAGTATTCAACACCGCTAATCGATGTGCTTTTCTGTAAGTGTACGCTGGGATACCATAGCGTGCTTCTCATAAATATATATATACCTCCTGACATTGACAATGATGTATTTGATGCCTTTCTTGATTTATTATCCTTGGACTTAATTGATAAAAACCTCTTGATATGCGGAGACTTCAACATACCTAACTTTTCGCTTGATGATTCAAGTAATGATCGTAAGTGCCTTGCAATACGGAATTTTATGGATACGCTCAAACTAAAACAAGCAAATAGAATTACAAACAAAAATGGGAGATTACTAGATTTAATACTCACAAACCTTATTTGTGACATCGATGTACTCCATGATGATGATCCACTTGTGCCCGAAGATATGCATCATCCCGCTCTGCGTGTGGTTTTATCGTTTAACGAGAGTCTCAAATTACCAAACTTTCCATCCAACAATAATTCCCGATATAATTTCTTTAGGGCAAATTCCGCCAGACTACGTAATGATTTGACTGAAGCAAATTGGTCTTTTATTGAGGATTCTACAGATGTGAATCGCGCCGTAGGCAAGTTTTACTCAGAGCTCCGCAAAATTTTTGATTGCTCAGTTCCTAAAATGCAGCATATTACTCGCAAATATCCACCATTGTTCACCAGCAATATAAAAAATCATATAAAGCTGAAGGAACATTATTTTAAGAAGTGGAGAAATACTAAACATGACTCTCATTACAATGACTTTAAACGATTAAGAGCTCAGGTGAAGAAGGAAGTACGGCTGGCGTACAAAAATTACACCACCAGAGCGGAGGAGGCAATCATCAATGATACCGGCTTCTTTTGGAGATATGTGAATGGGCGAAGGAATACAACGCGAATACCTGGAAAAATGACTTGTAATGATGTAGACTTAGACAATGTTCAAGATATTCTCCATGCTTTCAGCTTACAGTTTTCTGAAGTGTTTCAACACAGATCTTTAAATGTGACACTAGAACCTAATTGTTGTAATGTGAATGTATTTCAAATTAAGCCTTTTACCGAACAAGATGTTATAAGTAGTATAAATCACTTGAAATCAACATCAACAGCTGGTCATGATGCTATTCCCAGTTCCGTAATAAAAAAATTTTTAGTTCAGCTAGCAAAGCCGCTTACAGGTCTACTTAATTTGTCTTTAAAAACATCCACTTTCCCTCAGTTATGGAAAATAGGAAGAATCACTCCTGTATTTAAAAAAGGCGATATTACAAATGTAAGCAATTACAGACCGATTTGTATCCTTTCAAATTTTTCAAAGATTTTTGAGCACTTACTGTACGCTGTGATCTTTAGAAATGTTAAGACACAAATATTCGAATTTCAACACGGATTTATGCTGGGTAGATCTACTATAACAAATTTCGTTGAAATTACACAGTATATAAGTGAAACTATAGATGATAGAGGCCAAGTGGATGTAATATACACGGATTTATCAAAAGCTTTTGATATTATTGATCACTCTTTGTTAATACACAAACTTAATTACTTTGGGTTTCCTGACAATTTAATCAAACTTTTAGCGTCCTATTTAGAAAACAGATTTAACTACGTTTCATACAATGGTTACAATTCAAACACTTTCTGCACATCATCCGGTGTAGGACAAGGTTCTAATCTTGGTCCTTTATTATTTAATTTGTTTTTAAATGATTTAATTACTTCTTTAAATTGCAAAATTTTAGCTTATGCTGATGACCTTAAAATATATAACAAAATTAATAATGTCTCGGACTGCGATAACTTACAAGATAATCTTACTCAAATATACAATTGGTGTCGTAACAATGGTTTGAGGTTGAATATAGATAAATGTGCTGTAGTGACATATACAAAAATTCTTACCCCGACTGTATATCAATACCATATTAATAATAGTATAATAGTTAGAAAATCGTGTATTAATAATCTGGGAGTGATTTTTGATTAAAAATTATCTTTCTCCAATCATATATATGAAATTCAACGCACTTCTTCAAGAAATTTGGGTTTTTTAATAAGAACATGTCGCAATTTTCATAATCCTGATGTATTAAAAACATTATATTATTCATTAGTCAGAAGTAAGCTTGAATATGCTTCAGTAATTTGGTACCCACATTATACTTACCTTGATTTAACGTTAGAAAGGGTACAAAACGCTTTTTAAAGTACCTAACATATAAAACTGAAATATTTATCCAAAAGAGGTTCTGATTACAATTTGTTGCTTGAGCGACATAGCTTTTCTTCTCTAAGAACACGAAGGGACCGTTATAGCGCTTCATTTATGTTTAAATTACTTGACCATAAAATGATTCCCCTGATCTACTATCCCAGGTTTACTTTCTGATTCCTACATATGCTACACGTGCCACCGATTTTCTCCATGTTCCACGCTTTCGCTCCAATGTCCTTCAAAAAAGCCCCTCTAGTTCACATGGCTAGGAATTTTAACTTATACTTTGCAACTAACCTAACATAATTAAAATTGTTATCCATTCTTTCGTACAATTGTTAATTACTTCAATGGTGTTCTTTGTATATTTTTAAAATAGAATTAGGTTTACTTTTTGTTTATTGCTGTTGTTTATGTTTGTTGTATTTTTGCATAGCACTGCGCTCTATACATTGTTATAATTTATGTCCTATAAATGGTTTTGTACACTGTTGGACAAATAAAGTATATTATTATTATTATTAAAATAGCCATCCAATTAATCTTACATCCCTAACCCCTATTGTAAGGGAAAAATTGGGATGACAATTTTTTTCAGTACCTATTGATGATACCTTTATGAAATTTAAACTGTACTTGACTAAGCATAAACTCATTATAATATTTTTTTTTCAGAATTTTTGTGACACTGGAAACTGTAAAAAACGAGAATTATATTTTTTGGAAGTGATTTTTTTATACAAACCCCCAAAGTGACACCTACCAAAAAAAAATATCTTATTTGTTCATTGGTTAGCTACTACATGTTGGAGTCACAAAAGGGTCGAATTGGTGGAACATTGTTAAAAAGAAAATAAAAACCAATTATTGATATGTGCATATGTATCAATTATTTACGAAAAACTATATTAAAACCTATAAACTATCTCTATACCTATCGTCATAAATATGTTCTTATAACAAATATATACAAATAAACAATAAACAATCAATATTTCGCAGCTCATCAGATACGATGACGACTACTTTGTACTATCTCGATGAAATAGATTGAATCCATTTTGTGTCCGGTGTCGTGCATGTGTTCTGCCACCGCTGATTGCTCGGTCCGACACCGGACACAAAATGGATTTCAAGAATGTAAAAGTAATAACTACCACCAAGAACTACGGAAAAAGACTTATCAGGGAAGCCATAGAAATAGAGAAGAATAAAACCGTTAACAGAAAAGAAGGGTACCACCTTAGCAACACGTGGAAGAGCCTACTACGAACCGTCACGGTCAATGGAGCGAAAACTACACGGTTGGATGCACCAGGGGCGTATATAAGAAGAATGTCGGACCATGGAGAATCAGTTCAGTTATCCTGAAGAAGCTGTCAGTATGAACAGCGAAACGTCGAGCGAAAGTTTTGACACACGGCGAAACCCGCAAGAAGCTGTTAGTTATAGTTATGATCTTTTATCAAATGGCTTGGGCAACCTCTGTTTCCTTTTGGAATAAAAATTCTTCTTCTCGTTCAATAAATGCTTGAAGTAGTATGCTTGCAGTAAGATTTTTTTTTAGATTCACCTAATGTGCATATTCTTCTTGAAGCGAATTATTGGGGTAAAACACTTGAAAGGCAGGATCATCCAAATCACCGTAACTGTCATTTTCAACACTATCATCACAGTTAGTAGATACATAGGGGTTAGGGATGTGAGATTAATTGTATGGCTATTTTAGATAAAGAGCAATAAAAACAAGATAATACTCTTCATCAGACGCGAGTGCAGTTTTCAAGTGTTTAACCGGCTAGACCCTTTACAAACATCATGTAATCGGAAAAGTTTATTCTGTAAATTAGTTCGCAATACGAATATTATTGTTACAACTGTAATATTACACTCCAGAATATTTGCAGTAGTATAGGAGAACTCGTGTCTGGAAGTGATAAGTCACAGCTATGTACAGTCACATTCAAAACTCATGTCTCTCTAAGGTATCGTATCTTTGTATTTTTTTAATATAACGAGTCTCTGTGTTTGCTTAAAATGTGACCCTCGCTTCATTAAGCGCTCAAGTTTTCGTAGCGTGCTGCCTCAGATATGTTTATATTTGAATTAGATGTATTATTCGCTCACAAAGGGAGACATGAATTTTGTATTTGAGTGTAGATTAAAATGACTGTCTTTTTATGCGTATGCTAAAGAGGGTAAGTCCATATCTGAGCAAGACAATTACAAGTTTTTGGGTATCACGGTAGATAAAGGGCTCAGGCATGAGAAACATGGTTTAGCGCTTGAAGCTAAATTGGGTACAGCCCTCTATGGGATAAGAACTCTTCCAAGTAGTGTGGGTATTTATTCAGTCACTGAGGATGTTTTATTTTGCATATGTAGAATCCAGGTTGCGCTACGGAATCATATTTTGGGGTGCCACGCCATGCCTGCAACGAGTATTTTTATTACAAAAAAAAAATAATTAGGTGCATGGTGGGTGCAACTTCCACACGGTGTGCCGTCCATTATTCCAACAACTGGGCATTCTGCCGGTTTGTACCCTATACATATATGAACTATTAGTTTTCTGTAGGCAAAACATTAATAAATATTTAAAGAACTCGGACGTATATGACACAATAACGACCAGAGTATGTAATAACTTTAGTATTCCGGTTCACAAAACTTTGACTTTTGAATGTGGTCCTAAGTATCGATCGATATCTTACTATAATAATCTGCCTGAAAAAATGAAAATAGCACCAACGATGTATGGATTTAAGAACCAGGATTTTATTTAAATTTTTAGCTTTTATGTTCAACGTTTATTTTTAGTTTTATTGTTGTGGTGTTGTTTTTATTGTGAAATAATTGTAATAAGACAATGTCCAAGTTTTTTTTAAAACTAACGACAAATATACATTATTACTATTAAAAAAAAGTAAAAAATAAATAAATTGTTTTCAAACATATATTTATAGAAATATCATCTGAAAAGCACATTGCTTTGACGTTTCTTACATGTTAAACGTTCCTGGACAAGTTGGCAGTTATGAATATCAAAACATCGTGACAGACTCCGACATTAATATTTAGCACCATCAAGTGTCGAGCCATTCGTTCGGGTGCTAAATAATAGTGTCAGCAGCTGTACAAATATATTACACTACTCTGATGCAACAAGAGAATCGTTCTGCAACTTTTTAACCGGCTGATAAAAATGCAACATTGAAAACGTTACGAAACATTGCAAGTACATGAATTTTGCAAGATTTTAAAGATTACGTAACCGTATAGCAATTAATTATACACTGAGAAAAGAGATTGCATTAAAGGAAAAGTTTTATAACTTTTGGTTTTTATCATGTTCTACGAAAAGAACACCTTTTCTCAGAAAAGTGTTTATTTTAATTGAAAGTAGCGTGCTGTTTTGTCGGAAGGCTATTTTCGACTTAAGGACATGCTTTTCGACGAAAAGTAACCGTAATTAAATGGAATGCACCTTAGTTTTGATTAATATTTTATAATGTCTGTATAACTTCTGTTTAAGTAAGACAATACACATTACATATTATATTGTTATTATTATGTACATATTTTAACAACATATTTTACTTTTTTGAAATACGTTATCATATTATTGAATTATAAAAAGTACTTTAAATAAAAAAAAGCCGGACGTTTTGGTTTATTTGTGTGTACACGCATATATACATTGATTTAAAACTTTTACCTTTTAACGGAAAATGCGAGCACCTGTATTCAAGCTGAGTGCTTTTTTACGCGGAAGTATTTTAGTTTTATTCATGTTCCCACGTGCATAAGTCTCAGATACACAAACAGTAATGAAGAGAAGTGAATATTTTTCGCGCGAGGAATTGGAAATCTTTTCAGTTAATGCTGATTTACTTATAAGCCAAGGAACTTTATAGCAGTATATATTGTTTGAAGGTTTTAAAACTGTTATACACGGGAAAAACGATCTTGTTGTTTTCAACCATTTTTCATGCATTTGGTTACAGTTACTAAACTATGACTTGATTTAGGAATATTAAAAATATTCCTGTATTCAATCAAACAAATAATTTGGTTAGTAGATTTATTTGAATCTAGTGCACTATTTATGAATTTAACTAAATATTTACATGGAAATAAAAATAAATATCGCGTTTATTTTCGTATAGCAGTTTTCTCCCCATATAGTACAGCAGATGAGCAGATATACTTATGTGTAGTAGAGAAATTGTCGCATTGATGGTGCATCTCCTATTTCATTTCAGTAACAGATAATATTTCACACAAAATAGGCTGGCAACTACGATCGTAACATACTAATCTGGTATATTTACCACATCTGATAGGAGTCATCGCCTTTGAAAGGAGGATTTCTTTAACGGCACATTAGGGTGCTAGAATGATCACTGCGACCAACTCCCCAATAACTACTAGGATTTACAACATTCTAACGGCAAATCCCTCCTTAGTGCATGGGCTTTTGGAGATAATTTATTTTCATTTCGATTAAAAATGATCACGGCATTTTGTTGTGTTTACGCTTAAGTCTAAAATGAATAAATGTTTTAAGAAAAGGAAAAACCTCTCGAATCAATATGTTTACGGTTTTTTGCCAATCTGCATAGTTTTCAAGATCAAAATAAAGAGGACTTGAATCAACTATCAATATCTTTCACTTAAAAGAATAAACTGTTTCAACGAAAGATATATTATTTCCGAAGAAATGCGTGAATTTAAAATTATATTCCTTTTCAAGGAAACACCAAATCATGTTGGCCATATAGAAAACGCAAAAACTTTTAGTTCTCTCAGTGTAGAGAACAAACACTGGAATTTTAACAAAAAGCATTGGTAATGTTAGTGTGGTTTTACATTCAATTACTGTAGTTATAAAAATGCAAATTTAAAGCTTGATATAAATTTCCTTAGCGATTCGCAAAATTACTATAATATTCCTGGCGTACAATTATCAGGAATAATACTGTAATCTTTTTTTACTGTGTTTTTTTACTACTACTTCCTATATGTATAAGAGTGAATTGCGATTGTTTACCTTCTCATAAATTCACGTTTTTGGTGTAACTTCAAAACTTCTACCTCTTTTATTTATTAAAGAAGATGAATAATCTAATGATGCATCACGAGGAGGATTAAAGGGTAAACTTCCAGTAAATTGAATGAGCAGAGTGCAACTTTCTAATCGAATTTACAAAGTGAGTTGAGCACGTAATTTTGAGAGATAGTAAAAAGATTAAAAGTTCGATGTGCCGAACTGAAACAAGATTGTGAATGTTCGGAACGTTTGTGAAGTGATGCGATTAATTTACTGGTGGAAATTGAGAATCTTATGCTATCTGTCAAAACCGTGAATCTTTGATAATGAGTAGAATTTAATAGTTAACTAGAAACATGCCTTAAAATTAGTGGAAAATAATTGTGGTATCGTAAATGGGTGGTTATTAATAGTTTTAATTTATTCAAGCAAAAATGAATCAAAGTTATGATGAAATAAAGAAAGAAGATTCGAGAAGGAATGTGTTAAGAATATATATTGAACTAATTGAATACTAATTTCGGCTTGCCATTTAAGTATTTATCTCTTAAGGAAATATTACTAGAAGTTTGCTTAAGGAATCTGCATAAAAAAATAACTAAAGACTCGGAAACTCTAATATCTAGTATATTGTATCTTAGAAAGCGATGAAAAAATTGCTCCAACTATTTACAACGTGTAGGCCCGAGGAAAAATGAGCCGTGTACGTCGAATGCGAAATGACCACATGCCATCGATATTAAAACTATACGCAGCGTTCCCAATTAACTCGACTGCCTAAAATTCCACGCAGTTCGATGTCTAGCGATTGCTCTTGAGAACCCTATGTGAAAATAAAGCGCTGGCACAATATTAATTTTGTTTCATCGGCACTTTTCTGAAGAAATAATAAAGATGATCAAAGAATCTAACCCTATGAAGTTTATTAATGCATGCAGTTTCAGTCCTTTAGTGACTCGCTAATGAATCTCGACTACTCACGCATCGGTCGTAATTAAATAGACATTAATTGATGTCTTGTCATTGTTTACCAAATAGAAAATTGTTTGCCATTGCTTTGATATTTTATAGATTGTTTAAGCTTAGCCTCTGATGTTAATATGAACTTCATATTTAAGTATATATCTTAAGGGGGGATCCTGCTTTAGAAGGCTCAAAAAATCGATTTTTTTATTGTTGAAATCTATTCATAATATATCCAAGATTATGTATCCAAAGTTATAGAGGCTAATTCGCAATATTTTCAAAGATACAGCACTAAACGCAGTGAGATGTCGAGTAGATATACGAGCGCTCGGGCAGATGAAGCGCGCGCTCCTCCCCTCAGTCCGAACTATGTATTTCGAAAAGTTCAAACGGTCGCTCGAAACAATAATATTTGGAATAGCTGATTAGCGTATTATTATTGTAAGTAATCGAAAATTAACATTTTTTCTGAGCGTTAACTTTAAAGCGCGTTTTCTGGAGTTTTCGTTTTCACGATTTTTCTAAACTGGTGAGCGTGATTGCTAGAAAACTAGATAAGCAATCAAAACGAACCAAAGCTTTTGTTAGCTTCAGTTGGGTTCTCTTCATTTGAACGAAAAAGATTCATGAAAAAAGACCAACTTTTTTAGCAAGTTGAAATATTTTTGTTCCGGCGAAAAGCACATTTATTTTCAAACCTGAAAAAAAATTTAAATTTCACAGTTTTTGGTTTTTTTTTAGTTCACCTAGAAGAAAATATATGAGAATTAAAATTTTCTTTGTTTTTTTTTCGTTTCAGACGCAGAATAGGAGCTTTAACTTTCCTACCGATTTTAAGCTGCAATTGCAAGGTATTGCACAAATGTGCATAAAAATCGGCTGCTTTTAAATATTTTTCTTTCAAAAAAAATTTTTTTTGAAGCTCAAATATGCAATAATATACTCTAAAAAGTTCGCTACACTTGCTCATTTTTTTCTGTCCTAAAAAATCACCCAAAAACGCTTTTTTAAGGCCTCCTAAAGCAGGATCCCCCCTTAATTGTAATATGGAGTAACTTGCATGGCACTGGGCTACTAAAATTAAGAGAATGAGAAATTAAGGTGCCAGAGGAAGGAATCTTGGTGTTATTTTTGGCTCCAAGCTTTCTTGAAATCGACAGCTTGATACAATTAAACTAGGGCGGGAACAACTTACAACTTACGCTAGCTGGAAAAGCCCTTGGAAAAATATGGGGATTAAGACCAAATGTAGAGCAATGATCACTTATGCATTTCTGATGTGGTGTTCAAATATGTAGGTGTAAACTATTATAACTGACGTCAACAAGATACAGAGATTTGTCTGTTTTGGAACAACAAGTAGAATGAGGACTATTCCTACAGCAGCAATGGAATGCTTCCATCCCATTTGATGCTAACGAAGCAGGGCCATCTGGAATTGTTGGAACTACAACTATCAGATATGCACGACTGGGGCACAATAATATTCTCCATCATGTGGAAGGTGGTATTGAGATCAAACCACATGACTTCAACATATTTAGGTAACAGAAAAGTCAAGGTGGGTATCGGATAAGCTGGAATCAACCCAGATACAGATACAGTATCGTGGAATTGATCTGGTTTACAAACGGATCAAAAACCGAGAATTTGCACGATTGAAGCTGGAATCTACAGTGAGACGAGAAGCACAGTGGGCACCGTTCCACAATGAAAATGTGCCAAGGTATTTCAGGCAGAGACATATGCAACATGGCATTGTACAACAGAGATTAAAAAAAAAGTCTTGGAAAAATAACCAGGTCTATATTGCAACAAACAGCCAGTCGATACTGGAAGACATTAGTAAACTTCGAGATACAAGGCTGGTTTTAAATATATTCGAAAACTGAATTGTTTCCTTCAATTGCTGACACCCCGCAATTGAAGGCAACAAAAGAGCCGATGAGTTAGCAAGAATGGGATCACCAGCTTCACATGCACCGCAATTTTTGGACGCCAAAAGTGAAGCCAAGATTATTTCGGCCAATCAGGACAGAGACCGTTACAGATAGCACAGGGTACCAGGAAACTGATATGGGTGGTATGATTTAATGGGTAAAAGGAATGAGAGATTAAATACATAAGACTAAGACGCTACATTATTTCCAGAGATTGTAAATCAGGCGACTTCTACAATAAACAAAGAGGAACGATATTAAAGAAATGAATTGGAGACTATTGGAGATAATTGCCTTAGTGTAAGTTCCTCTTCTTTCATTTTCTATTAATCCGATAAATATTTGCCGGTAGAAAAGAAACACATTTGATATTCCTTTTTGAGCAAGGCTGTAGCTTAGAGGAGAACTTTTTAGGAGTATGGTTACCTTGCACACCAGAAGTTCTAAATTATTAAACTAATCTGCTGTATTTATACTTTATATTGTATTGTGACAATACTAAGGCATTAAAACTCTTTAATCATCATTTAGGCCAGAATATATTGGTTTGCATCGGCGCCTCCACCAGACTTTCGAAGAGTAACTTTTTGAAATTATGTGGGCAAAACGGTTTTCTTGTGGTCTGTTATAATACTTTGTCGAGTTTTAAGTATTTTAGCTTCTCTAAAGATGTCGCACACATTATAAAAAGCGGATCGGAAGGCCTATAATTTAAAATTATCTGAAGATGTACAAAGTGTTCAGTAGAAGAGTAGCGCTATACGACCCAATATGTTTTTAAAGATTTCAATATTGCATTGAAGTAGCAGAAAGGACAATTGTATTAATGCTCAAGTATCACTTGCTCCTGTTTTTTAAATAAAACATCTTATATTTTGTTATTTTCTTGTTTCTTTTTTATTCCTCTTTAACTTGTGTTAACATAACATTATATTTAAAGTTAATATTTTCCAAGATTTTATGACGTTTTCGAAATCAAGGGCCAATTATTGCTGTATTATTTATTATATTTATTAGTAAGCTTTAGATAAAAATGACCACTATAGCTAGAAGAACAAGACAACAAGACAATAATCTAACACAAACAACTTTATTTTTTACGTAAAAATCGCAACTAAGTCACACGATAATAACTGATGACAACAAACAATAACTCACAGCAAATGTTCGAAGTATCGTCCATGTTCCTCTGTACACAATGCCACATCCTCTTGATAAGAATTGTTCATCTTGCGAAGAATATCAACGGGAATGTTTGTAAAAGCTTGTTCAATTCTATTCTTCAGATCATCTTTCGTAGTGGATGGTATTCTGTATCCAAGATCTTTTACAGTGTTCCCACAGGCAATAATCTTGTTTGCTAGATTGCTGTCGTGCTGCAAAAACCGCAAATACTCTTGTCCAGTTAAGCGGTCTTCAAAAAAAGGTCTAACTATATACATAACTCTCCACAATACCACCAGAAACATTTAGTGACCATCTCGTTTCGCTGGGAACTCGTACGAAATCCGGAGTTTCAGTTGCATAATATATAGTTCATACTTTTATCAAGGTTCACTTACTGCAGAATGATATGTTGACATTCTATGACTTGTAATGGATGATTTCGTAGATAATTTAAACTTGGAAGAGAAGATTATTTTCATTTTCAACAGGACGGGGCTCCAGTGCATAATTGGGCATTAACAGCAGAGGTCCTAACAGAATTTTGTGGAAATAGATGGATTGGTACCAGGGAACCAGTTAATTGGCCTGCACAATCTCCCGACCTGTCCAATGGATTTTTTTTTCCTGTGGGGATATCCAAAAGACAAGCTATACAGTGGAAGTTATCCAAATATACACGAGTTGCAAAATACAGTAAGAGAAACGATGAGTAACATAGACCGCCGAGTAATTTCTCAATCAGCAAGGCAGTAATTAAACAGTATAGGAAATGCATATCAGAAAATAAAAATGCAGTTGAACACCTATATAATTTATTGTTTTTTGTCTTTGTTATCAATAATTTGTTGTAAAATCTTGGATTTTCTTTTTGGCTTTTAAACAAACATCTTAGGTTAAGCAAACAATAAAAGTTTTGACTGTTATATCGAGTCAATCATTATATGAATCGTAACTCTTTTATTTTTCATTTTAAGATTATACATTATAACAACATTGCATGCAGAAACTGATTTTTTTTCAATTGGTGACAAAATATCCAGGGTAGCCCATTTAAAAAAAATAAAGTTTTCTATTATATCTCGTAAACGCGATTTTCAATTGTTTTTGTGATTACACGATTGTAATCAGCGTAAAAAGAACCTACGTCTTTGATAATTTAACCAACATCGTAGCTCCAATATTAACAAAGTTAGCAATAGTGCACCGACAACTTTGAACAGCCTGTATAATAGAACTTAATGATTCAAATAATTCAACTCCTTAAACTCTACTTGCTCGTTGTTGGATACAGCTGATGGTTTTAACCTTTTGGTTACTATTGATCTCATGTGAGATCAAGATTCTATTTCTATATTTGGGTTGTCTAGAAAATAAATCCAAAAGCGAAGAAATAATTTCTTCATCCTTTTAGAGCGTGATATCTAAAAGGTTGTGATTAGCTGACGTGTTTACGGGCCTGTTAACTATGAATGTAAATTAAGTTTCCTCAACTTATTGGGAATACCAATTACACAAATTGCAATTGCACCATTTAAAATATCAAGTCAATAGGAAGGGATCGCAAGTAGATTTATGCGGCATTCTGGTAATACTGGTAGTGGTAATATCTGCGTATTCATAATCCGACATTGTAATAAGTTGAAAAGCACTTCACAAGGATTTATACGTGTTGAATTGCTTTGCAATTTGATTACTTGTGATAGGAAGACTTTTCTTTACCTTGCACTTCAGTCGATAATTTCTTATTACTTTTTCAATAAATTCTAAATTAAAAAAAAAACGATTTCAATTGTTTCTTATTATGGTATACTATTAACGAATGTATGCCAGACATCGTCTATAAGTATTGACAATATGCAATTTACTAAAATTTACTGTCTTATTGAAAATGAATTTATCGGACGTAAAAATGGAATGGATGTGTTTGCTAGTTGAATTGAAAAAAAAATCCTTCATTTTTGGATGGTTTTAATAAAGAAATTATGAAACATCTAGATACAAATAGAGGTTTTCTGAATATATGTAATTGATAGATTTTTCAAGTTTCATCCACCGGTCAGTTTTGGAATCGCTTATTATTTTTAGGATAATTTATAGCAACTAGTTAGAATGAAATCTTTTGTTTTGAAGATACTGCCAGAATGTTAATAAATTGCTTGTTGAGACTAAGGTGTTAATTTTGCTTTGTTAGAGTGGTGTTTGGTTTCCCTTGTGCCCCTAGAGAGCTGATTAGACGCTAGTCTTACCTAATACGTATTACGTTTTGAGAGTGGAGTTGCAATTAAACGTAACATACATAAATTTCGTATATCATAAGATATTTTAATTAACGTTACTAATCTCTTGAATAACTACTACTGTTTATCTTACTGATAAAACAATACAACATGGAATAATATATGTACTTTCAGTGGTACTTCATTTTACAGATTACACTATAAACAACAAGAGCGTCTACACCATTCTACTACTTATAATAATCTTCTTATTTGTGCTAGTCTGGCTTAGTTCTTGCCCTCAATTTTAATTTTCTATAGGAGTATATTATCAACTGAATCCAATAAACTTTACAATTAACTAAATAGGATATAGCAGTGCCTGAATTAGTTCCAATACTGTGGAGATTGTGAATAAATTTGATTAAACGGAATTCGAATGTACAGTTAAGGAATGAAGTCTGTGGACAGTTCTCTAATGCATAGGCAACACAATTACGGTTACGAAGGAGAATATCATCTTTTGTGTCTTTCATGTTCACCTAATCTTACGAGACACTTAGAATTATTTTTATTTCTAAAACAAGTTTTTGCTACATCACTTTATTACAGTTACCAGCAGCACATAAGTTTGTTTCTTCCATAACTCTTACTCATTATTTTTGGCCGTATTCTGACCGCACTGTAAAATGAGATAAAAATGTAACTTAATGAGCCATTATGTTAAATAATAAAAGTAAATGTTTAGCAGTGGAATACATCAACATATTTCAATGAAATCGAATCAATAAACTTCAATTGGAACTACTGTTCGAAGTCATTTGGACGAAAGCATAGTTGATAAATTTATGCCTAAATGTACGTAAGACTACTACAACTATTGAAAATAGCGTAGAAATTTTTATATTTATGTAACTCAAACGAATACATATTCGAATGCATTTTTTGTTTTACCGGAGATATCATAAACTTCGAGGGTTGAGGCACAGATGTTCAGGTGGTTGAGGTCAACATTTTGCGTATTCATATTAGTGTTGAGACGCGTTCCTAAACGCCGAGCTATAAAAGAGCTTGCAAGGAGGCGGGAATCAAGATACCAGTACACAACTCTGAGCACTTAGTAGGCATTGAGTATCTGATTAACTCAAAACTTCGAACAAGACGAAGCGAGCTGATATTCACTTAGTAGGAGTGAGATCCGTGAAACATAGTACACATTCACTCGTTCACGCGTTCACGAACGCTATGCAAAGTAGGAACTCCGGCGGAATATGAAGTAGCAAATGCGGAATTATATAACACGCTATTTGTACTAAATACAAATTGCGCGCCAAAAATATTTGTTTTATACAGGTTGATTCATTTTTTTTTGGGAAACTTAAACAACGTATTCTACCCACCATACTGGTGTAAAAACTCCATATAAACGTATATCCAAAAATGTTTCGTTCTCGAGTTACAACTTGTTAAAGTTTTTTGATTGTAGCGAACGTAGGCGCCATTGCGGAAAAATCGCAACGTTCGTCTCAACACTAATTCATATAATGAGAAAATTGATTATTTTACTTCTTATTAGTGATGATTTTTTTCGGATAGAAATGCTATTCGAAAGCGTTAAAGCAATACTTGGAATATTTTAGGTTCTGAAATCTTCTCTAAATTGAATTCTTCCGTTAGAAACAAGTGCATACGTAGGTTATACGTGATGTATGTGGTAAAATCGAGTGAATGAATAGAACCATTGTAGATTAAATCTTTTATTTAATTGGCTTTGAAATATGCAATGGCTTTTTTGATGTTTACTGTCTAAGAATTCTTTTGTGAAAATATAATAAAATGAATGTCCCTCGAGTTCTTATTTTTAAGTTATACTTTGAAAGAGTTATTGGAACCCATTCCTTTTCCATATTTATGCTTTTATTTGTCAATTTCATTTAGATAGAAACGTTTTCTTTATTCTAGTATTTATAAGAATTTTCTTGCATTTAATACGATTTGTTTATTAAGACTGAAGTTATACAGTAATATATTTTATTAATTATTAATAATAGTTTAATGTGGGCCTAATAAGAAAATCTGCTTAAAACCGAGAAATATTTGTTACGCCAATTTAAAAAAAAAAAAAGGTGTGAATGTTCTAATTTCATACTAAATACAATAAATAGTTTTAAGCAATCATCAATCATTTTCAAAATAAGTATTCTAGGATACAAAAAGCCAGACATCGCTGCATTTATTTAGCAACTATTAATTATAATAATTCTACCAGAAGCAAGCCTTGCTTAGCAGCAGTAACAAACTCCTTGGCAGTATATCTTTTTATATCATTTGCGGTAAATATTGCCGAATTTCACCGCGCAACGCCACCTCACAACCATTGAAATTAAAGCACAAAGGCGAGCATTGAATTGTTTGCTATGGAATACACGTTGACGTAATATTTTAAAATGTTAATCCCCTTAATTTTAACCTAATAAACTCTTGCGTTACTATTTATTAGACTACTGACCTCTTTTACAATAGACATCAAAATGGCGTTGAATTAGCGTTGGCAAAATACGGTATTTATCTTTTTTAAGTTTTATTCTTTATTATACCGTTTTATACTTTTTTATTAATAGTAGCTTTCTTGGCGTTTCAATATTGAGACAACAACGACATAGAGTATATAAAACATATTTGTACTGTATTTGTGTTCTTAGCCGTGTATACTATTTAATTTAAATGCTTTTTTCTTTGGTTGTAGGGGCTTAACGTAAGAATTAAGTAAAATAAAACTTTTTTTTAACGTTTCGACAAATATATTTGTCTTTAATCATAAAAAAATCTGCAAAGAAATTATTACATTAAGAAGAGGCAAATAACAAACAATCACCGTTTGTAACCGTATTATACACATTTTCATCATTTGCCTCTTCTTAATGTAATAATTTCTTTGCAGATTTTTTATGATTAAGACAAATATATTTGTCGAAACGTAAAAAGAAAGTTTTATTTTACTTAATTTTACGTTAAGCCGCTACAACCAAAGAAAAAAGTATTCAAACTAAAAACATATTTGTTATATATCTATGAAAAGTAACTAAATATTTTATCAAAAGAATATCATAAATAAAAACAAAACAATCTTCAAAGTGAAAATAACATTCATTTAAGATGTTACAAACGACGATAGTGATAAATCTTCTTCTTTACACATTTGCTCTTCGTCCTGTTTATCCAAGTTCACCTCTTTTTCACCTTCTTCTTTATTGTCACTGTTCTCTTCATCTACTATGTAGAATTATATACCCAGTACTGTATTACTATCACTAGTTACAAATTTTGGCAGGTTATACTTCTCCTAATCCTGAGACACTGTCGACACTGGACTTGAATAGTTCTTATCTCACAGGAATTTTGAATTATATTTGAATGAATAACAGATGAATATCCGATCACTCCGCGCTACAGAAATACCAAGAAATAGCGACAAATGTGACCATTCTACCCTCATAAATCTATCAATATTAAGTGTTGGGGGGGTGCCACTTCCAGATTCAATAAGTTATCTGAATGTTTTTTCATATGGTTTCGTATACGTCTAACACTTTCAGTAATTGCACATTTTTCACTAATTCAAAGTTTTCCATATCGATTTTATGCGCGACATCGTTTATATGTTGTACAACGCTGATGATTCAGATCTCCCATAGCGATTACTTGCTATGTGTTTCTTTAAAGCCGATTCCGATCACACCCTTTGTTTATCCAATATAAATCTTATCACTCCCGCTCTCTCATTAATTAATTTATTTCTATCCTTCTATATGAATATACGAGATTGGGATTTGGTATTGATTGATATTTTGTTGTAATAATACAACTTTTTATTTAACTGTCGCAGTTTAATACAAGGTATAATACAAAGAATAAAACTAATTGTACCTTTTTGAATAACACCTTTGCCAACGCTATGGAGAATGTAGACTAGTACGCTCACTAAATTCTGAGAGTATAGAATTCATATATCCTTTTTATAAGTTTCTGCCTGAATGAATTTGTTTTTTGATTACGTTTATTGTTGGAAATCCCCAACATTTTCTCCTGATATATCTTAAAATAATAATTTTCACACAAATTGTTTGTGCTTTATTGCGATTGTATTGAGAGGGGTAATATTCCTCTACGTTCGCTGTAATTTGTGTTGCCTATCTATGTGATAGAGCACTGTCCACATACATATTTTCTTAACTGTACAATCTACGCAATTCGAAATGCATAGGGCATAAAATGCAAATTAGAAGTTGCAGTAACATTTTTAATGCGCAATGGCACATTGAAAGAGAATATTGGAAGCATCTGCTAATTGTATTTACTAGCGATAAGACTTCATATCCTGTTGATATAAACTATATGTTCTATATGTAGAAAAAAGATATCAAATAAGTAAAAAAGAAAATATTTTGCATTGCTTTAATGTGATTAATATATTGTAAGCGTTTTATGGTAGAAAATTGTATGAATTTGAAATATGTCCCGATAACGAAAATAAGCAATAAATGCATGCTACTGACTTTGCTCTAATTCTATAGATTGTTTATATAATCCAGTCATGGAGGAAAGCGGATAGGGAAAAGAAAAGTGATAACCTTTAATCTGTTCAAACGTCAAGCGACAACAAAACAAAACACCTTCAGAAGACATATATTTACATGTGATACCTGCGGATATTGTTGTTGCACGTGTTGCTGAGCAATTTAAAATTAAAATTAAACTAAATTAAAAAAATCAATACAATCATGTAGATACACCATTAGTCTTTCTTTTTAATAATCGCTTTCCATTTAAATTATTTTATGATTAAGTACCTTGAATACATAAAAAGATGCTTTGGTTGCTTCAATTTACGTATTCAAGTAAAGAATCCATCGTTAAACTAACTTTCAAGAGCGTTTCATAGCATTCCTTTGGGTGGAAAATGTCAAGGAGGCAGTATTTAATTTCTTTAGAGATTTTAGCCGAGCTCTTGTCACGTAGGATAACAAAGGACTGATAAGCGTGACAAAATTTTCATTTCACGTAACGGTTTAAGGGAAGATTAATTATGTATATAGCCTGGTGAAAAAAATTAATTCACTATTACCAACTTTGTTAGTATAGAAGCTACAAATTAAATTATAGTAAAAAAATCTTTGTTTTAGTATTGATTAAAAAAAAACAATTTAGCAATCTAACGAAGTGTGTCAGAGTAATTTAAAATCGTAAATCCTCGTAAACTGACTACCCTTAGAATTTTTAATAGTTTAAAATATCTGGAAATTGTTACAAAAATCTTAATTTAGTGTAGTGTTTTGGCAAGTTGAATTAAAACGTTGAATAAAAGTCAACAGCTAAGATGTGAATTGAACTTACAATATTAATGAATAATTAAATGTATTTGACTAATAAATTTAATTGGTAATTTATAATTGCAAAATTGATTTTTTATAAACTTTCAATTTCGATTTTATCGTTGAATTTTGCGTTTGGACTAGGATCATATAAGGAAAGATCTAGTTTTATAATTGATATCTTTATTAGAGATTTTTGTACTATTAAAGTTAAAATGGCGGTCTGTATCCAAACAATGTTTCTTTAAAGCTGCGATATTATTAGCGATATACGACTTTGCTTTTGTGTAGGTGTTGAGATTTTAATTTTGTATATAATATGCTAAGATTGTTATTGGTTTTATAAGCAATGTTTACGGAATTGCTACTATATTTTTGTGTTGGTTATGAATGAAAAAGAACATGTAATTACCTTGAAAAAATGTAAATATATATGCATATCAATTATTTTTACGAACATAAATGTTTTTACAATAGACGTTTAGTATAATAATCTCTGTAAACATGTCCCTGCGAACCACCTCTGCTCGAAGGATTCTATGTATGTATATATTGCAAGGGTGATATTACACTGCGTCCTAAAAGATCTATTGTGTTCCCTGTTCTTGCTGTCTTACAGCTGGCCTTCTAATCCTATTCCTTTCAGAAAGTGTAGGATATCAGAAGGGCCCAGGTTAGGTTAGTCTCCCTCTTCGATTTCACGTGCTCCCAGGTGCAACGCCCTTGAGTTGCACAGTGCTACGCAATTTGAGAGGGGATGGATGCCATCCTGTTCCCCAATCTGCCCTAGTCGTTTTGCTCCTCCCATTGTTCCTTCCTTGTGAGGTACTCTCACTTTGGAAGTGGAAGGCTTCTTATGGAGGTCCTGCTCCAATTTCTGTTTATTAGCGGTGTCGTCCCGCTAATAAGCGTCCTTTCTCCATGGTTGATTCCACGAGTAGCTAGGGAAGAAACGGTCCACCTCCACAGAGCCCCGCATGCAGAGGTAAGGCTAAATACAATGGGGTGTGCCAGGTGCCCCAAGGTTGGACTAGTAGACTGGTCTTCTATCCAGCCACGCATCCCGTCAGCCTAGTCCGCCACCTTAGAATTTAGGTTTTTGTTGAGGTTGTCTCCTCTCGGTCCGTGCAGTTAAGCCAAGACCCCCATCCCTTTCGGGACCTGGTATAACTGTGGGCTTTCGGTAGCCGAAAGCAACAACTGGCATCGTTGTAGAACCCTGTGCAAGCCCTTAGCCACGACAGGACAGCTCGGGCGAGGGAGGAGTGGTTCACGGCAACGGTCTTCATTCACCCTGCTCCGGTTTTAAGCAAAGAGGACGAACTTATAGGCGCTACTAACCATCTCGTCTTGAGCGAACCCTGACAAGATGGCCTTTTCCCTATCCACCACCTCGGGGACGCGCCTGGTAGGTACTCCCAACCTCCAGGCGCTCGAAGGATTGAGTAAACCTTTCTTTTTTGAAGTTTGAGTGCTAGTGAATAAGCCAAACCATTATGGGACAGATATGGACAGATTATGCAGAGTACTGTATAATACTGTCGTACACTGGCTTTTCCAGGATAGGGGTATATAATTTATATCATATATCATGTAGAAACTGGTGGGCATGTGAGTTATTATGTGGTTTTTATTTTTTGGTGGTGAAGAATTTTAAAAATTTCTTCCTTGATTATTCCTGATAAAGGAGCAGAGACCTGAATTTACT
The DNA here is from genome assembly GCA_004143645.1 of Protaetia brevitarsis. Lineage (NCBI taxonomy): Eukaryota > Metazoa > Arthropoda > Insecta > Coleoptera > Scarabaeidae > Protaetia > Protaetia brevitarsis. The sequence continues at coordinate 99,461 of RXPK01004156.1, read as the reverse complement.
AGAGATCTACTGAGTAAATATAGGAAGACTGTCAGAATAATAGTAGGTCTGGTTACTCTAGACTAAATAGGCATATATACAACATAGGCCTAGCAAATGACGCAACCTGCTGATTCTGCCAAGAGGAGGATGTGAGGAATGTGCTGTGCTAATGTGAAGGCTTGGCAAGAACAAGGTTTCTAGTAATGTGCGTGGAGAACCCCACAGCTAGCAGCTACACAGAGAAGATGCTCTCAAAGATGATAAACCTAATTTAGAGGGCAAAATTAGAGAGCGCCTTCAGTAAAAAAGGGATCATAATAAATCTAAAAAGGTCGTGGTGAAACGGTTCCACAGGCCGCCCCAATCCTAATCTAATCTAATCTAATCTACCCATTTGATTGCGGAACGTTACGGATACCATATGCAGTGTTAGACTTGAAGCACTGATGGCTTCTGACCACGTCACTAGGAATGCCGCTTCTTTCAATTTCCCTCTCTCCCATTTCCCTTGGATAGGATGGAAACATTTTCCCAATATATTCTATGATCTGTTTTCTCAGTATGCTGCGGCAATTTTGGTTTTTCGGCATCTCCTCTCTTACAGATGTTTTTATATTCTTCTATTCTTATTTCGAGGTGTTTACTGATTGCACCGATGTATGGGGTTTTTGATTCATTTCATTCCAAGAAGTCGTGTCAAATGGCATTAAGGAAATGTATACATCGCTGAAACTATTGGTACTAGCGATCTGCAGGTGAATGATTCTGATGATACAATTGACTATGATAAAAATAATAAGATTCAAATAAAAAAAAAAACTTTTTACTTAAAATTAAAAATATTAATAAGGATGTATGGTTATACTCTACGTATACCAAAATAAATGCTGCTAAAGGTATATCTAACGATGTGGTCTATGAGCTCTTCTAACCAACACTAGTGTTGTTTCCACTCTGGTTTTAGCCATTTGAAGCAGTCGTTTCCAAGTAAGCTTTAAGTCAAGGATGGCAGCAAGATATTTCACTTTCTCTAGCAGCTTTATTTCTTTATTATGTTATTGTAGTCGTTTTGGCTGGATTGATATTTAAACCCTCCTCCTCGACCCATGTTTGTGCAAGTTGTAGAGCGTTCTACGTTTTGACCCACACTATGCTGTATAATTTAACCTAAGTCAAAATGATAAGATCATCTGCATATCTCAAAATTTTATGTCCTTCAGTGTAAACCAATCTCCTTTCAGATATGCAGTTTATCCACTTTGGAATCCCGATTTAGAGATGGACACTGTAGAAGTGTTGTCGAAAGCTTCTTCTACGCCAAGCTACATGTACAAAAGCACTTCCTTTGTTTGCACAGGATGCTCAGTCATCTGTACGTAGTTGTGCAAGACTGTTTCTGCGGATTTTCCTTAATACGCATATTGGCTTTGATGTAGTGGCCAACATGGTAGTACATCATCTCTTATGTGCCTGACTAGCTGTTTTACAAGAGTCTTTAGCATAAATGATATCAGACTTATTGGTCTCAGAGACTTTGCTATATGATGTGCCGTTTTGTAGATGTTGGAATAAAAATAACCATTTGTATGTATCCCAGTGCGAGACTTCCTGTAAATAACGTACTCAGGTTTTGCAATAAAAGTTTTGGGTCTTTTTGTAGCATAATTGGATAAATTTCTATCCGTGCCTGGCAATGAGTTACATTGCTCATTGTACTTTTTCGACATTCACCACACTCTTTCCTACCTAGCAGTGCTCCCTGCATGCACTCCTCGCAGACTCCAGGTCAGCCTTATTGCAGTCTTGCAATGATGAATAGGTAATCTTAAAGTCGGGAAATGAACCAGAAAGAGTCCTCTTATAACTTCATCTCCTGTGTTGGTGAAGCATCCGCTATCTGTTTTCAGATTTCGTATTGAGCTGTGATTTTCTGTGGATGATGTTTACTAGGACATCTGGCACATCTCGGAGCATTCTCAATGCTTTCTCCAGGATTTTTTCTCTTGTTGAATCCCTCAGTGTTGTCTCGTAATCAGTAAGAAGCGTTTTATGTTCATTCCAGAGCAACGTTTTCTTAGGTGTATTGAATTTCTCTTGATTCGCTTTTTTATGCTTTGAAGGTTACTGCTCAATCAGGGCACATTACTAAAGATGTAGGGCTGTAGAGAATTCTATATAGTTTCGTGTATCAATGGATCTTAGATTTTTTAACGATAAAAGCCAGTATTTGATTTGTATTGCTGCCATTGTTTGCCTTTAATAATCAAGTTTGTGAAAAATGATAAGGGGGTAAAAGTAACGTCTTTGGAAATATCGAAAGCTGGTTATTCGCTTTAAAAAGTATATATTAATTTATCTCCGAAACACTTACTTCTTTTTGTAATTTTATTCGAATTAGCGCAAAAAAAACAATCAACATTTTAATCGAATTCATAGTTTGCTTAATAAAAAAGTTGGCAATAAATTTTTTAATATTAGAAACACATACATAGTTGCTCTAAAAGAATGGAGACCTGTAAACAAAAGAATTTGCAATTAAGTTAGTGCAGTAAAATAGGCAGACTATACAATACATGCTTTGTTCTCACAGTTTAGTATATGTGTTTGTTTTTCACCTCAAATAAATGTTCTATCATCTTCTTTCTCTCATGACATGCAGCCTTTTTGTACTGAAACAAAAATTCTTGAAATTCATCCTTACGTATTTCAACTGTACGTTAGGTAAAATCGCATATGCTTTGTAGTCCTACACAACTTCTGACCGCGCAGCAATTACGAAAAACAATCCGCCCACTGTCAAAACAGCAAGTTTACCTACTTGTAATTAATTTAGAACTTTTGCGGCCGGTTGCCTGAGGGACGGCCGCTGATAGGTGGCTATAAAGACGAAAAAGATTCGTTTCCTGTAGTGTGTTTCTTGGCGACAAAACGGCAGAAAGGAAAATACGGCGGAGAAAATAGAAAGTCAGGCGAAATTTTCATACTTGCGACGTGAAATTACAATTTTGAAATGCTTTAATTTATAAAGAACGTTTTGTGGAATATTGCCTATGAAGTAAGTGCAGAAAGGAAGACAATAGTGAAACCCTAATAATAAATATGTTATTAAATGATTTTAATGATTGCATGTATTTATATCAAACGCTTGCCAAAGCTTGACTAATGTGCTTCATTGAGACGCTTAATCCGATATTTTCCACAACATTACTCATTAAAGTAGCAAGCATATGCCTGTCTTGTTAGTTAATCGCACACACTTCAATGCAAATATTATTGTGTATTATATACTAACATGCCTATTAGCTTTAACAATGGGAGAGCCAAGAATGGGCCATCTCAGAGTGCAAAAACTGTAGGACCAGAACATTGTCCATATTGTCCATTATGTGGAAGGCAACCTTCTGTGTGATCGGCCTACATGATTACGATATATCTATTTAACAGAAAGCTCGAGATGGAGATCACGGATCGGGTAATCTGGAATGAACTCAACTACAAAAATCGGGAAATTGATTGATCTGGTTTACAAACGATTCAAAACCGAGAATGGTATTGGAGCTGGAATCTACAGTGATCACCCTTCCACTAGGAAATATGCCACGGCCTTTCAAGCGGAGGCATATGCAATATTGCATTTATGCCATTGAAATTAAAAAGAAGGCTTAGAACAATAAGCGGATCTATATTTCAACAGACAGTCAGGCGATATTGAGGACATTAGTGAACCCCAAAATACAATCAAGACCGGTTTTGAAATGCATTCAAGAACCGAATGGTCTGATAGATCGCAATAAAATCACTTTGCTGTGGGAGCTCGGACATTTAGCAATTTGAAGAGAAACCGATGAGATAACAAGAAAAGGATCATTAGCTTCACATATAGGTGCAGAACTTGTTTTAGGAGTGTCCAAAAACGCATCACTAGAGCAGACAAATTCATGGAGAGACCTTTATTAAGGAACCGTTAAAGAAGAGAAGCGAAGATCTACTGCAGCTAAGTAGAAATCATTTTCGCAAGGCAACAGGTTTCCATACTGACTACTCTGCGCTAAAAGGACACAGAAAATTGGGATCAACACTGGAAATGCCAATTACGGACTGTGTAATAAGTTGCCAGAGACCTCTATGTACAGATTAGTACAAGATACCAGAACATTGAAATGGCTGATATAATTTAATGAGTATGAGTATGATGGAAGATCAAATACAAAAGATCCAAGCGATAACAGTAATTCCGAACAGTTCAAGTCAGATGGCTCCTACCAAAAAGAAACTCTAACAAACCCAAACTCGTGTGCAATTTGTTTTAGAGGATAATGCTCTGCATTTGGCAAGTCCTTCCAAGCATTTTCCTTCAGAATGTTCCCTTCAAGAAGTAAAGATGATCAGTAGTGGTATATCTATACATCGGAATTGAATATTAGAATTTGATTAGTATATTTTTATAACAGATATTGACAGATCAAAGTTGGATCTAAATTCAGTTCGAATGAACATTTTTATTTTTTTACAGTATACTTATTTTGTTTAAATTTAGTCTAATAATGTTTTTATATGAGTTGGTAATTGATATGTCAACAGAAAGACAGGGAAAATTGCTGGAATTCGGTTTCGTCGAAATTTCACGTGCATGCAAGGTTGTATACTTTTTGTGCTGTAATTAATTTTTAAGATTGTAAATTTGACATAGTAATAAGCATTGAAACTTTTCCAATGTATTTTTCTCATGACCTAGCAACAATTACCTTGATTTTATAATGAATATAAGGTGATTGCAGAATTTTACAATAATTATTTATTTTAATTTAGTGTAAACATTCCATAGTTCATTTGGTCACATGGGCATTCTCATGTATTAAATATCTTATATTCCCTTACTTCGGTGAAATTAACGGACTTTCTAAGGCAGTTTGCCCCCCTGTCGAGAGACAATCGCTATCGAAGTCTGTTAGACTATTCTAATTCAAAAGGATTCACTGACCAACCTCCGTGAGAGACGGACGTGTGTCGATTAATTTTGTAAAATTTAACGGCTATTTTGATAAAATCCAATTTATTCCAAATTCCAACCTAAAAATGATTGTTAATTGTTAAACAAAGTTTATCACTTTAATTTTATCCAAATTTACCTATAACCTTTGGGTAATTTTCTCCGACGATTTTTCCGAGGTATATTCCTATTCTGAGCCATTCTCCGTGATGAGAAGTACGAAGGCCTCCATTAGATGCCTGACCTGACCTGCCTACAATGATGTCCGCTGAATTGATCCCTCCAAAAGCATTCCGTGTCCAAATCAACCTAAAAATAAACGTATTATTTTAATTCGTATCTAAATTTTAAAATACTTATAAGAAATTGAATTTTTAATATGTTCGGCAAATTTTGGGTTTAGGAATTTTGTTTAACCGCTGAACAGTTTGCCACCACTGGTGGAAAAACTTTTATAAGGTGGTACTACTTATGTTATAATCAATATGTATTGTCTGCACGAACCGAAATTCAGTAATTTTACCATCAATGTTGGACATTCTGATTTGCCCGTCTTTTAAGCATAGAATTACTCAGATGAACGGGAAGACAGGAAGACACGGGAATTTTGAAATTTAAATTTAACCGTATTAATTTTTCTATGATGAATTTATATTGCAAAAAGGAGAATTACTGACCAAAAACGCATTCGTTATTTGTTAAGCGAACTCATTTAACTTACCTGAGATTATAATATCCTTCTGTGCTGTTTTTACACGGAATCATATTTCGAACTTTTTTATTAAATAAAACCACTTTTGTTCGCACTAAAATGTTTTCTTTATCGTACAAAATTGATCATAATTGATGTACAAGAGTCTCAAGCCCATTACTGAAGAGAAACTAAGCACTTTATCGGAGTAGAGAAGATATTGGCAACACTCTACCACGGCGTTTACTGTCCTACTGAAGAAATATAAGGGAGAAATATTAGTTATCCGTCATTTTTTTAACGCCAGCGCGTCCTCTAGCCTGTTCCAATTGGAAATTTTCACCCTGCATGCCATCTGGCAGTTGAAAAGGCACAGTTATGATTAAAAAATAATGAATGCAAATGACTCTAGGATGTTTAAGATTTGAAATTAAATAATTTAGTTATAGTATTATATTTAAAATTTATTTTTATACGGGGCTCAAGGCTACACTGTGCCGTTGCAGTATATACTATATGAATTCAAATAGAAAGTAATTTGATGCAAATATTTATATTAAAATTTAATTTAATAGGTATGTGAATAAGGATTTTGTTCTGTATTCATTTAATGAATTTATTTATTTTTTTTCTCGAAATATTTGAATTTTTTTTGGGCTGAAAATATTTGCCTATTAATCAACTCATACCTTTCTGACCTTTCATGGTAAAAAACAGATATATTTCATGTTGTTAGATGGCGTAGGCAGGATATATAACAGTGAGGTGAATTGATGACGTCTTGTGTAAAAAAAACAGTTCCGAATTTTCAAACTTATTTGGTTTTTGATAAATGTAACCGCTTTTATCCTTTAAATAAAGCAGTAATGGTAATAATTGCTTTCGTAAGGTAACAAATTAGTTTTTCAAATATCGAGACGGCAAAAACATTGAAGTTTTCTTCATCTTATGTCAGAAAATGCATTATTCTTGTCATGATACGCCTCGACTTTTTTTTTAATTAATTACAACAGAGTATTAATTAAAACAAAGTTATCTGATTGTTTACCAGCTTCAAATTAGATAACTCCTTGTACCAACATGAGATTGTTTTTAATTAAAATACTTTCAGCTCCCTTAACAGTACGCCAACTTAGTAGACTAATTTTAAAGATCATGCAAATTCAAAGATGCTAGAAAGGTTAGTTAGAAGTTTCGTAAACAGTACGAAATTTTTTCGATAAGTTCGGATGCCGTAGCAATTTACGCTAAATTTATATTAAATTTTCATGTAGGTACTCTTAGAACAAGTTAGATTTCTTTTCTGTTAAAATCACATCTTCATTTGATTACCAGAATGTCTCTAAAACAATACCAGCGAAATATCTAATAAGATAATTATCATAGCAATGCATAAATCTCTGGTTCGACAATTGATTATTTACTCGCGTCTTTCATTTAGGACATCAATTATTTTATATTAATATAAAATCTGATCATAACTTGAACATATGACCTTCCGATGAAAGCAGCCATCATAAATAATTGAGAAAGATTATACAATTTTTATTTGCTTTTATGAGAGTACTTGGACGTGTATTACTCGAAAAGCCTTAGCTAAATTCTCGAGAATTGGAAAACCCTTCTGAATTAATAAAAAGATAAATCGTTTAATCAGAAGTTCATGTAATACTTTAACCTTTTGAAATTTGTTCATGAAGGATTTAATCTTAAAAATAGGTAACTAAGATTTATATCCAGAGAATTAATGTAAGTATTGAAATAAGAGTTTGATTAAATTTTTGTAGACGTTTCTCTCCTTCATAAGTTACCCAAATTACAAATGGTAAGGAGTAGAGAAAGTAATCAGTCCAAGTGATTTGTCGGAGAGTGAAATAAATGGCTCCAGTCTCAATATACTAGTAACTTCCGTAATTTTATCAAATTCGAGGAATTGCCTGGGTCGCGATCTCACCAGGAGTGTGTCGTGCGCTATTTCACCGTCGCCAATAAAAATCGAAAATCTAATATCAAATGGAGGTGAATTTATAGATCTTTTACTGGCTCTCTTGCAGGAAATACTAATTTAAGTTATTTATCAGCAGGTTTTTAACTAACTGCGCAGCAGAAAGTAAATTGAAATTAGGTTGTTTTAATTTCACACTACCTTTCCTTTATTATTAAATGAAATGGGCAGCAAAAGTCAGGCAATAATGTTTTCTATAATGAATGACTATTCTCAAAAGCACATTTTCGTAAACAGATATCTTTTCGAGTGTTATCGCATTGAAGACTTTGTTGATGACTCATTCAGGAAATCTATAAAGGAAGGAATCAATGAATAATAAAGGCAGTAACATCATTATATACTGCACGAGCCACATCAGCCACGAACAGAAGCGTGCGTTTCATGTATATAACAACCTATCTAGCTGTTTGGAGTTTGGATGGCTCCTGCGGTAAACGTATCTGTACAGAGTTGTTCCACCGTGAAGCATGTTTTATATGCACTGCACGCAATCCTACACAGGTAAAAATTTGACGGAGTGAAATAGGGAGCCTCCGTTTTGGAAATATTTTGTTCCAAAAAGGAGTTGCCATAGCTGAAAACAGAAAGTATTTCCTCGGCTTTATACAAAATCTCAACCAAAACGGAGAGATTGAATTTACTCCGCTTTCTAACACGATTTTCAAGGAAGAAATAATCTCCGTTTTCTCTCCGCATCTACACCACCGTATTTAAGTCCTAAATGTGAACAAATATCCCTAACATTATAGCATTATATTTTCTCCTCCACAGAGGTGATAATTTGTTTACTTAACAGATGTTTCTATTTCTAATACCTCAACGCCAAAAAGGGAAAGGATACCTCCGATTGGGAAAATTTTAATTAATTATTTCCACGTGGACTTACTTGCATTAGCAACGGAGATAATTTTATCGGATACGAGAGTAGTATTACATACATATGGGGGAAACAACATCCGTTATTCATTTTAATAACAGCAGTAAGAGTTAAAATTTCTCCATTTCGGAAACTTTTACATTTATTACAAAATAGTAAAACTGCATAAGAGAGACAAATTGGTCCTTAACGGATTAGGTTGCCTCGGTTAAAGATGTGTTTTCTCCTATGGAAAGGAAAATTATCTCTGTATTTATCCGTTTAGTAGCAAAACATTTAACTCCGAAATGGAGCCTCCTTGAACGGATGGTCGCGAGGGAACACCGGAAAAGAGTTAAAACGGTGTTAGATTCAACTCCGTATTTTTATCTGTGTAGGAAATCAAATATGTTTTCAATTTCATGATTCTTTGATTCTAACTTAGTTTATGGATTGTCTATTTTTCTTTCTGGCAATGGCTGTGTATTATCTCATATCCGCAATAGCTTATAAACTAGATTTTTGCCTTCCTAATTGCAGCATTTTTTGAAAAGAACCTTCCAAGTAGCTGCATTGGGCTGTCTAATATAACCAATAAAATAAACTTTCTACAATGAGTACAAAACGTTCATCTAGTGTTCCAGCAAGTGGTTCTAAAAGACAGAAAAAAGTGAAAACCTTTCAAGAAAAGGTTGAAATATTAGATAAGCTTAGTAAAGCAAAGTCAATCGCTGTGGTGGCCCGCCAATACGACATTAACGAATCTATAGTAAGGTACATACATTAAGAAAAAGGAATTAGAAATTCGTTCTGCTGACAGATAGATAGATAGATAGATAGAATATATATTTGCAATAAAACCATTGCACCTGACAAGGAGGCAGCTAGTGAATTTCTTAAGATTCTGAACTGACTCATTCAAAAAAAAAACTTACATCCCTAAACAAGTATTCAATGCAGATGAAACGGCATTATTTTGGAGAAGAATGCCCCAACGAACATTTATCAGTAAGGAAGCAAGGTTTTAAGGCAACGCACGATAGATTAATTCTGTTATTCCGTGCAAATGCTTCGAGATACATGATAAAGCCTACCAGAATTTTCAAATCTGCAAGTCCTTGTGCACGGAAAGGAAAAGATAAATCCCAGTTACCAATGTTTTGGATGAGCAACAAAAAAGCTCGGACAACAACAGCACTTTTCTTGGATTGATTTGAATAGTGCTTTGTTTCAGAGGTCAGAAAATATCTAACTAGTGAGGAACTGCCATTTAAGCTACTACTAATATTGGACAATGCATCTGGGGTCCCAGAGGTTAATGAATTTAAAATTGATTGCGTGAAGGTCCACTATATGACCCCTAATATAACGCCGCTGGATCAGGGGATGATACGAGTATTTAAGGCTCATTGCACACGTTACTCAATGCAGCGGATTCTGCAGGCTATCTATGAGAATCCTAGTGCAGAAAACGTGATGAAAATATGGAAAGATTACACTATTGCTAGTGCTATTAGTGTTATTAAAAAAGCAGTTAAGGCTATAAAGGTGGAAAAAATCAATTTATGTTGGAAGAATCTTTGGCCACAATGTGTGCGCGAGCGAATATCTATTTCAACAGAACCACTTGATGAAATTATAGAAGATATTGTAGAATTGGTAAGAAAAATTGATGCAGAAGGCTCCCGTGATATAGATATCAATGAAATTTAAGAATTAATTGATAGCACACCAGATGCTCTAACAGTAGACGACCTCCTAGAGCTATGTCACCCTTACAGTGAAAAAACTCCAGATGAAGGTGATCAAGAGATATAAATTATTAGGTTATAATAACAAATGTGAGTGGGAGAAAGGCTTTCCAGTAAGAACAGACTCGAACTGGCATAGCGACAGCTCTAAAACTGATAACGGAGTAGGCGCTGCAATATACGGAAAGGAGCCCAAAAGAAGTTTTTCGGTTCGCTTCAGCAAGGACACGAGTTTTGCAAGTGTTGATTCTAAGCTGGTTTAGAATTGTTTAATCACTCTAAACGAGATGGGCACACAAAGGAAAACATTGGTCTGTGCTCCCAGCTACATGGGCGTAAAGGAAAATGAGTCGGTGAATGGCCTGACCAAATGAGGCTCCACAAGGTCATTCGTTGACTCTTCCTTCGACGTTATATGTTGCAATTTACAAAATCCATTAATAAATTGATACATAATAAGTCCAAGTAGTCGTGGCAAAAATCACCTCGACAAAGACAAAACAGTTTGTAGACGGCTCAAATTTACTAAAGACCTACTAAACAGAGGCAGTAAGATCATCAAAATGATAATCGGCACGTTGCCCGGTATTTGTAAACTAAATAAGCATTTGTATAACATAGGTCTGGCAGAAGACGTCATTTGCAGATTCTACCAAAGGAGAACCAAACTCCAGTTCATGTACTGTGCCGTTACGATAGCCTATTGAAGACAAGGTTTCTAGTAATGAGCTCAGAGAATCCCACAACAAATAGATGCATAAAAAAGGACCAACCTTTTTGTTGTAAGTTATCTAGAATTTTCTTTGTTAAGAGAGATACCTAGCAATTTTCTACGTTCGCATTTCTGGAGTTCTTCCTTTATCCCCCCCTGAAGGGGTTCTGCCTTATAGAGCTGATATCTGACCTCTTGTTTGGCCAGATGACCAGCCATCTCTTTATCATCTTTAATGGGAGAGTTCCCTCGCACCAAACCTAAAGTAACTCTTGTCAACCCCATCCTCTTAAGTTAACCAGGAACCCCATAACAACTTGGACAAAAAGATAATTGTGTATACATCGTCTAAAGTGACCTGGTTATTAGTGCATATATAAATGTTGGCAACCCTCATATTATTGTTAAGGTTTTGTGCGAAATCCATGACAAATATTTTCCCCTGCAAAGTATTTTGGAAAGCTATTAAGGCAGTTCTAATCGATAACCCCGGCTGCCTCCTTGTTTCCTTTTAATACATCTTTATGCCATACCAGAAGTTCTGTTTCAAATTTTGGTTTCTATATCCCCTTTTTCCATTTAAGTCACTAGTTGTCTTACTGGGTTCCCGGTTTTAAAATTGCTCGACAACTTTAATCCATAAGCACTAAGTGCATACAGCGGTTCCTTCTACTTAAGGTGAAGAAGAGTAATACCTAATATCATCTCCATAGCTACGGTTGGGCAGATGCGCACTATGCAGAAGTAATTCCTAATTAGCCTATACCCTGCAGTTTGTCTAGTTTAGCCTATGCCTGTTCTTCTTTGAGTTTTGACCATACGCTATGAATGCATACAAGACCAAGGCTCTTATGACAGCTTGATCTAACCAATATATCATTTTCAGATGTAGTTTCTAAATTTTCCAAAAGGTGGCAAGACAAATATATATATATAAGTCACTGTTGTTTCATTGATAATTCTATCTATTAGCTCTACAGTCACTGGTCAAGTAGTTTTCTAGTGTACTAGACATTTGGTCTCATTACATAACTCCAATTATCCAGCTTTCGGAACTTTGGCTACACATATTTTCTTATTCTCTTCCTGTTTATGCGTGATATAACTATGGTTCTAGGAATCACGTTAGAGGCGACAATATTTTCCGTCCTTCACAGAGGTTTGTGAATTGCTGCCTAACTATGCAGTTTGTTTAGCGTGTAACATACTCATTCTATTAGGCCCGTTTCAGTGAATTTACCCTTTTGGTAAGCATATTGGTGTCAAGAGAGTTGCATTTGTATAAGATACAAATCTTCAAATGAACCAGCATTGATTATAAATTACATAAGTTGTTAAATATTTCCGTAATCACAGCAACTAAGTAAATCATTTTTATTTTTAATAAAGTTGATCCATTGAATTTACAGTAGATTAATTTTGAATTGGTGTTATACCTCTTCTTATTAGTTTGATTTTCACACAGAGCCACTGTAAGCCCTGTAAAAAAATCCTAATTAAACACAAAGCTGACTGTAATTTATTGATTGGCGGCTAATTAATTAGTCTCTCAGTGAATTTCTGACACATTTACGACAAAGCGAACATAATTTCATTAATAATCAATAAGTTATTCTCATTCTTATGGAAATATTCTTTCAGAAAAACAACTACAAAAGCCTTTGTTTTTATTCATACCAAGCTAGTGATTAGCTTTCACCCTTCATATTTAAAAACTTTCTTGTAGATAACAATTGTGTATAACAACAATGTATTTTTTTGTGATTTAATATTACTGCGGATTGGAAATAAGTTACATTTTTTACTCAGTATCTTACATTGAATGTTTTGGGTGTGTTTGTAATTAAAGTCCTATGTAGTTTATAGAATTTATTAGTACTTTAGTATATGCATGTATTCTACTATTAATACATTGAATTTAATTTAGACGCCTCCCTGGCTTTGCACTTCGCAATTGCTAATGTTATCTACAATAGCAGCGGAAATTGCACATGCATAATATGCTTGTGACGTTCTCATAACGGTAGACAATAGATCTTCTCACTTAATGCAAATGGCATCTGTTTAAATGTAATGGCGCGATAATTGGCACGCTATTGCTATTCAATTGTGATATTTGCCTATACTGATAAAATTCGCTATAGCATGTGCTTCCTGGTATCATCATTAAAACGTCTGTGACTTAAACAGAGTTTTCCACGAAAGTAGCTAGTTAGAAGCTTTCGGGCTTAACAAAAACCCTCAGTTCTAAAAATTTGGGGTTTGCAATAGTTTCAGACTTACTTTCTATTTAAAGTACTTTCAGGTTTCTCACACTTCCGGTTAACTGGAACTCGCCATGAGGTACATCCTATGCAGGGTGTCCCACCGAACTGGGTCATTAGAACTTCTAGTAGGAATTTTATTTTGAAACCTGCAGAGTAGTTATCACTGACTATGATTTATTTAAAGAAAATATTTTTAGCCTCATAGGACTTTTAGTATACAGGGTGTCGATAACAACTTTCTTATTTGAAATGGAATGGTGCAATTTTTATAGGTTCAGTGTATTGCTCGCATTATTTGTGATGTGTTTGTATTAATGTGTGCTATTCCTAAAGTTTATTTTATTTATTTATTTATTTATCCAGAAGGACACAAACAGGACTTAGTCCTAATTACAAGTGTCCTTAACTTAAACAAACATACATAAATTCATCATCGCAGAGCTTAGTGCATTCACAGAGTTACAAATATATATAATAGTTAAAAAAGTAAGAAAAGAAACAAGAAAAGAAGAATGAAGGAATGTCAGAGAGAAGCCACCTCAACAAAGTAAACAGCACCTACTGTGTTCCTTAAAAAATGATCCCATCCAAAAATTAGATATATCACTGTCGGTTGAAGTATATTGCATTTCTGGCAGACGCAAAGTAACCACGTCTCGTTACTCCAAAGATCTCAATTTCACGATAAAAATCATTATATAGTTTGCATATTTTAGTTATTGGTGACAAATAGTTATTGCTGATAAACATAGGTGGAACCGGTCTGGTACTATAATAAGGTACATGTAAGCGAAACAGTGACAACAACCTTGCATTGTCAAATACATTATTGAAAACCTTAAAGAGCACAAACATCATAGCAACCTCCCGTCTACCTACAAGCGGCGGTAACTCTTTACGAATGTTATAATACGATTGAAAAGGTGGACCATGTCCATATTCCTTGTAATAAAGATAACGCAAAAATTTATTTTCTACTTTCTCAAGAAGATCACTATCCTTTTTTATAAGGGGAGACCAGACTGCGGACGCAAATTCCAATTTAGATCTTACTAATGCATTATATAGAAGAATAATTGACTTTAAATTAGTAAAATTAGAGGTATTTTGTCTGATGAAACCCAGATTACGACAAGCATCAGCAGCAATCGCTTGTATATGTTCAGAAAAGTGAAAAGATGAGTCAAAGACAACTCCAAGATCTTTAATAGAGTTCTTGCGAGTAAGGGAGAAATTATTTAACTGGTAATTAAAAAAGTAAGTATTTTTTTTTCGCGTAAAACTAACAATTGCACACTTATCAATATTCAAAGAAAGTTTGTTAAGTTGACACCAGTCAAGTATTTTCTGTAAATCACTTTGTAAATGGAAGCAATCAGTGGATGTATTAATTCTTCTATAAATTTTACAATCATCTGCATAAAGTAAACACTTTGTGTGCTCAAGGATATCTACAATATCATTAAAAAATAATAGGAACAAAAGTGGTCCCAAATTGCTTCCCTGAGGTACTCCAGTTAGTGTTAAAAAAGGATCTGAATAAGCACCATCAAAGAATACCACTTGCCTACGATTAGATAAATAAGATCCAAAAAAATTCAAAAGGCTATGTGAAAATCCAAATCCATGTAGTTTTTTCAAAAGAATCCACCTTATCAAATGCTTTGGATAAATCTGTGAAGATTACATCCAATTGGAATTTATTAAAAAGTACATCTGAGATATCATGTGAAAAAATCAATAAATTTGATTCAATGGATCTCCCTTTAAAAAAACCATGTTGATGATCAGACAGGTAATGTTTAATCTGTGCATACATCTTATCATATATGATATATTCAAAAATCTTTACAACAGCTGACAAAACTGAAATTGGTCGATAATTAGACATCAAAGTAGCGTCACCATTTTTATATATCGGCAATACCTTCGAAAGTTTCCATTCATCAGGAAATGAGTTGTTCTTGATAGATAAGTTAAATATATGACTAAGAGGCAAAATAAAGAAATCAGCACAACCCTTATAAATATAGGTTGGAATATCATCTACACCGACAGATGTATTAGATTTTAATTTATTAATAGCAGACCGGATATCCTCCTCCGTAATTAAACCAATGTCAACAGAATTAATATCTGAGTTGATTGAGAAATTGGTAGTATACTGCGCTGGTTCACCAAAAACACTAGAGAAATATAAAGAGAAACCCTTAACTTTATCCAGTGCTGTAGAATATTCAGTGTCATTAAAAGTTAATGTATTAGTTGTAACGAGACTCCTTTTTTTATTCCTAATAAATGACCAAAATTTATTAGTGTCACGATTTGAAATTGATAGTTCAACATTAGCACAGTAATTATTATAGGCACTGTTTATTTTAGTTTTTAGTTCCGCTCTAATCACCTTATACTTTTCGAAATTAAATGGTATATCTCTTTTTTTGTAATGGTAATTTTTAATTGCGATTAAAGCTTTGATTTCTTCAGTGAACCAGCAAGGATACCTAGTGTTATAACCAGAAGATTTATAAGTTGGAATACATTCATTTAAAATTTCATGCATAATATTATAAAAAATAGTAACAGAACTATTAACTTCATTACACGCAAGAACAGGTGTCCAGTCACATTGTGATAGCATAACGTAAAACTTTTGAAAATCACCCTTGGAATAGTTGTACTTGTTAAAATTATTTATGTGTACCTCTTTTTGTCTAGCGTCAAATTTGTAGGGAATAGGCATTTTGAGATGCAACGAAGGATGATGTAAATCAATAGGTATTAAAGGATCGTTAAATTCATTGAGTACTAAGTCAAAATCTGCTAGGATAAGATCAAGCGTCTTTAAGTTAATATTAAGAATATTGTTTTTTGACGTTAACAAGTTACAATTTAAAAAATTCACTTAAGTGCTCACAAATAATACCACCACTCAATAAATTGTAGTCTGACCCGGTTATGTTAGGGAGATTAAAGTCACCACCAATCAATAGGTTGTATTCGTATAAAAAATTTTGGAAATTTTCAAAGATATTGAAATATTCAAGATAGTACTCTAGCGGAGAGTTTGGGTGAAAATAAACAACATTAATCAAATAATTCTTATTATGAATCTTAATTTTAATAAACACCGTCTCTAAAAAAGTATCAACAATTAAAAGACTAGATTTAAACTTCTTTTTCACCGCTATTAAGACTCCCCCACCTCTTCTATCAATTCTATCCTTACGATAAACGCAATACCTATCATCAATAAACTCGCTATCATTAATTTCACCGTTCAACCATGTTTCAACCAACAATATCACATCATAATTATGCTGCAAAATATTAGTGTAAAGTAATTTTGTTTTGGTGCGCAACCCTCTGACATTTTGGAAATAAAATTCCATTATGACACTGTAGGCGGAAAATACAATAGAAAAAAAAGTATGTAAATAAAAAAGAAAATGTTACTGTAACAGGAAAAGTAAGACTGTATGTATGTATATAGTAAATACAAAAATGAAATTACGAATACTAAATCAATATTACGGTATAAGAAATATGAGATTATATAGCACTAATAAAAAAGAAACTGTCAATTCACCCCACCCCACTAATAATTGAAGAAACATAATATTGTTCATAGGGCTTAAAACAAAAGATAACTTATTCAAGCATTTTACTAACCATAGCAAAGTCATTTAAATCACTAATAACATACTTATTATCCCTATTATCCTTGTCGGCCGTTCTGCAATGGATCTTGCCGTTCCACACCCCAGACATTACTATTTCCGAACTTCTTGCGGCATTTACGCAAAATTTCATATCTAGGCTGAGTTAGGTCCTCCACAACGAAAATGGATGATTTTTTCAAAAAGCCTCGATTCTGTAGAATCTTCGAACGAATAGACGGATTCACCAACTTAACTAAAATTGATTTATTTACGCTGTCTCCCCGTCCAATGCGATGACAGACACTTATATCGTGACTTCCGATGTCTACTTGCATTCTATCTCGAACCAAAGAGGTAACAGCGGTAAGTAGATCCTCATTATCCTTTTGAATAACTCCTGATATTCGTATATTTAAACGTCGCGTGTATTGTTCCTGTTTATCTATTTGTGAGCGCAACATCGTATTTTGTTTTTCCAGATGGTCAATTTTTTGTTCCATGGACTCCACTTTTTCTTGTATGCCAGATTGAATGTATACACGTTTTACTAGCACCGCTAAATATTCTTCATCACTGAATATATCTTTAACTGCTTCTTTAATCAAGGAGCGAAACTCATCCCTCTGTTCCCTGGTGAAGGGCATTATATATAATATATATTGTTGAAATCACTCACTAGTAAATAAAATAACGCAAGAAATAACAGGTTAAACTTTTAACTTGTGAGGAGCGAGGCGAAGCACGTCCTTACTCTACGACGTACATTTACAATAATCTCAAGTTAATAGTTTTTGAGATATTTGAAGTTTGGCAAAATTTTGACGTTTGTACTCTCCGATAAAATTAAATATCTCATATGCTATTAGGACATTAAGATATTCTACTAATGTGGATGCAAGTACACGGTCATAGGAATTGGCTACGAAAACGGTAACTGCGATATTATCCTATACAGGGTGCTCAGAAACTCATGTACAATGTGGATATTTTTAAAGTGAAAAAACTTTTTTCAAATGGAACGTGGTATTTTTAGTGCAGCATTGAATGCAGCGCAAGATTCTACATCGACTAGTATCAAGGTTTAGTATACCTATTTCTGATAGTTTTTGAAATATTCGCACTTATTTCATAAAACCGGCAGAAATATGCCAAAGTTACTGCTATAAAGTAAGTCAGAACACTTTGTACAGCTTTTTTCAAAATGATGCATCATCTCTTCTTTCATTCATTTGTAATAATATTTGAAGTATTTATTATGACTAATTTCTTTATTATTAGTAAAATATTCATTTAAAAACACCCTGTATACCAGAAGTGCTATAAGCTAAAAATGTTTTCTTTAAATAGATACTAGTCGGTCCTGATTACTCTACAAATTTCAAACTCAAATTTCTAATAGAGGTTCCCAATTCGGTGGGACACCTGTATATTATTAGATTTTTGAATTCACCATAAAATTCTATGACGATTATTATATATAAGAAATTCTAGGAATATTATATATAGGAAACTCTATATCTATTTACTACTATCAACTATTTCCAAGATATTACGATTTTTGTGATTTTTTGACAGTTACACTGTAGTACGTAATCGATTAATTGAAAGTAAATGTTGCAAAATGAGGAAAGATACCAAACGAGAGAGCTGCGAATTCCTTTTATATGTTTCTATAGTTTTGCGAAATAATTTCATTTCATCTTCAGTAGATAATATCTGTAATGGACAATTCGTAAAACTTGAATAAGTAAGAATTGAAAAGTTTCTTACAATAGCAGTAACATGGTCGGCTACATTAAACATGAATTAAAGAATAGGAAAATGTAAATGACAATACACAGTCTGTAAAACACTTAAGTTAACAAAATTAAGTTATAAATTGAAAACTGTGAGAAAAAAACGCAAAGCAAATTCGCCATTACAATGACGATAGAGTACGAAACTCAGCTTTCGTAGTTATGATGTACTAACCACGTAAAATAACAAATTAAAAAATAATACATGAAATGCTCATAAAGTTGGATACTGAAATAAATAAAAACTAATATCATTAAGTACATATCATGTATATTTAAAAGATATGTACACGAAGAAAAATAGATATTACAACATATTATAAATATAATCAATGGTATTAACTCGGGGACAATAATACATTATCTAATAAATAGTATGCATTCATATATTACTGTTTATTAGAAAACTAGCTGTAAAGTTTGCTGTCACTATTTTTATTATCTATTTTTCCCAGTGTATATATGTAACAGCGATTATTAATACCCGTTCTAAAATTTACGGTGTTGTATTGATTAATATAAACGATTTCCAAAAATAAAAGTTTATTCTATTCATTTTGTTTTTCAAGGATGGAAGCATCCTCAAAATCAAATCGATAGCCTGTGCTCATAGTGTGATCAGTGAGTGCATCTTTTTTGTTACCAGTAGTACCACAGTCATATTGGTGTTGTCTCAACCTAGATATAAAATATATGTATGGTAAGTGTGATTAACCCACATATAATTCGTTACAGTTTTTACAAGGAATTTTATAAATAATATTAAATTGAAATGACAAGGGTGTCTGATTCTTCATTTTAGAGAATAGAGTATTATTCGAGTTGTAATTAGAAAACGCTATTTTCATATATTTTAAATCTTTATAAATTGAAGAAAGTTTACCAGATAGATATATACAACGATCCCATCACCTATTGGATCATTTTATGTCTAAGTTACCATTTAGATTACCTTTTATTTATGTGTATGTGGATGATATAACTACATCTGTACCAGCTGAACGGACTGAATCTGTCAGACAGATTATTTATTGCCCTAACGTTTGACGCGATAAACAAAACGTCAAATATCAATCGATAAATTTCAAAATTTTATAGCTGTCCAGATAAGATGTCAACTTAGTAATCTTTTATGCCCGGCCCGCTCAGGAGAAGGTGGAGTTCCTTGAATTTATATCGCGCCACCACGTCTGAGGTAGCATAAAAGATCACGAATAGAATTACACAGTAGACGCGGAGAGCAGAGCAGAAAATGCATTTGAACCTTAAGTAGGTATGGGGAACGGTAGAATAAATAATACAAAAGAAATAAAAAATCATTAGTTACAAATATAGTCCATTAGTACACACCAAATAAATCAATTACAAAATACAAAATTGTGAAATTAAATTCAAAAATACAATTCACAAAATATTTAATTAACTTCTGGATCCAGCTTCACTTTGGCTTGTTTACCTATCAAGAATTTTAAATTGAATAATGAAAAGATTATTTTTACAACAAAACGTATAATAAAATTTGTCAATTTAATATAAACAGAAATGACCAAACAATAAGTGGCTTCAAAAATGTCTAAATAAATTGGGTAATTCTGACCTGTCAAAGTAGTCAATATGTCACTAACCTGTCAATCTCAATCCAGATAGCGACGCCGACGCTGGTCACAATACAAATAGGTTGGAGTTTGGCTACCGCCTCATGATTAAAGGAAGATTTCAATATTGCCCCTAACCAATAGGGAGCAGGTAGCGTAAAATTTGCTCAATGAGAGCCCCCGCACGAGGTTTTATTTACAATTAAGATATTATGAGCAATACTTAGTTTTTTGTATCACTAGGCCAGAAACTACAGTTTTGTGAGTATGCGTACGGTTACAAGTACGAAACATAAGTCATATTAATAGAGTTGTGCAAGTTTTCCTTGGGGACAAAATCGAACAAAGCGGGCGAACAAACGGGCCACCTTGCGATGCATTCGCATTTTATATCACTACATATTTAGATAAAATAAATATTTTTACATTTCATAAGAAAAACAGGCACTGTTGTTACAACACAATTTGTTTTTGTGAGAAAGAAGAAGTCGTAAAATTTAACAAAATAATAATAATAATAGTACTATATATTTATTGCGGAAGTCATGAAACGGTTGCTTATCGAGTAGATGAAGTCCCAAATCACAGGCGATTAATCATGAACAATAAATCTAACATAAATTGTGTTTGTGGTGGCACGTTATTTTTGTTATTTTGGTGTCGTACGCTATTTATGTATATGATCTTTACAGTCGCTTTTATACCAGCACATGTACAAGATCATATACACAAATAGATAACGATTTATCACAAGTCTCCTTTTTCCCTTCCGCACGTCCGTCATATTTGATAATTATACGATAGCCTTATATAAAGATGTGCTGGGTACTGAATTGCAACTGTACAGTTCATCTGGTTTATTGGACTATATGAGTTGGAGCGAACGTTCTGAATACGTACCTGCCGCGCCAGAAAATTTGCCCAACTTTAATAATAAGTACAATGAAGACACCAGTTTATCTTAGCATGGTTAAACAGTAGCAGTTAATGACAATTTATTTCACGTCTGTCATGTGGAATCTAGTGTGGCCACCCTTTAGTGACATTTTTGCCTGCAGGAAAAGCTTTGAAGTATTGCAAAATGGGTGCTTTTGGTCGGAGACGAAAAAAAGTTGTTGTAAACTGACAAACGATCACCTTGACGAATGCGTCGGTCATTGTTCGATCTCCAATGGGAGATCAAACAATGACCGACTCAAAAATTTGTTTTTGGCATCTGTCACGGGAGCGTCCCAAACAAACAGCCAACTAGTGCATTACAAGCATGCAGTCAATTATACCCACAGACCTTATTGAAAAATTGAATGTAACAAGATCTTCAATTCTTTTGTGCCACATCCTCAATTCACAGTTGAACGTGAAACTGATTCAATTGTACAATTTCTTGACTCTAAAATTATTAGAAATTCGAACCAAAGTATTTCAGTTGATTGGTATAAAACATCATGATTCCGGGAAGAATATTAATTAGTTATCCAACCATCCTATCACTAAGAAAATCAATACTATAAAGGACATGAAAGATAGAGTTGTTAGGATCTTCGATCAGTAATTCCATAAAAAGAATCTGAATCTTCTGTTTGACATCTTCAAAAAGAATGAGTACCGTATTAGGTTATTGTCACCCATTTTATTTCATTCGCACAAAAGGGTGCACTTACCGATTAGTCACCATCCTGGCGAACAACGCATATTAATTTATTGTGAACTTAATTAATTAAGCTAAAAGTAAACCCTACTAAAGAACATTCCACTAAGCTATGCAAACATAAACTAATATCCTACAAAATAAATGTCTAAAGATGAAAACGGAAGCAAAAGAAATGGAGAAAAACTACGTTAAAAATGATAAGTGAATGTGACAAAAACAAAAAGGAGTTACCTTGGTTCCCACAAAAAATTGCGAAATGTCAGAAGACCACATAGCGAGAGCATTTAAAGCCATTTCATTTTAATCGTTTTTTGCTTACTGAAAAAAAAAAAATGACATTTTCACATATGTTGCCGTGAAGAGATTAAAGGATCTTTTGAATGAGTTATCACAAGACTTCTTCCGTATTGAAATTTTAAGGGTGGGGCTGCTGCCCCTCCAGGAATGATTTTAGATCGCTAGGTCCGTCACTAAAAGTTGTCCCCTTGATATGACAATCGACACGTTTCTGAATTTTATATAAATCACAGTAGGTAAAGAGTTATTTGAGGCGGCTTATTTCAATTAAAATGCTCTGTATTTTCTGAACACGTTTGGCAGAAGCAACAACTAAATTATAATTTTCAAAAAAAAAACAATTATTTAAACCATAAAATAGACAACTAAGCAACATGCGATCAGGTAGGGACTGTAAAGACGGCGAAGAGACAATCCAATCGTCATGACCCGAAGCGACAAAATGTACGAGCCCCATTAGAGAATAAACACACACACACGTCTTATGAAAAAAGACCACAATTCTCTCGTTAGCTCAGGGCAGCATTGTCTACGTGTTTGCGATTGTACTGTTTACAAATTCTACGCATTTACGCATAGGAAGTAAGTTTGCACGAAATTCTTGACCTGTAATGTGGTCGTGAACGGCATGCTAAAAATAAAGGTTATATATTACGTAGGAACCCTACTTAACTGTCGTAGACTAACATTTCGCTTTTCCTATGTATATTTATAGATAAATCAATAACTCAAGGACGTGTGCCTTCGATGTTTTTTGATCTATTTTATTTGCTCGACATCAGGAACGATAATTCCATCTGGAAGTGTTGTAAGGTTTATATTGTGAAAGAATATATGTGCTTACATGCGTATGTATGCATGACCGTTGATACATTCCAAATATCGTTGATATACTTTTGAAATGCTTATTTACTAGTAGGGTGATATTCGTGTGTGTTTGTATTCAGTTGTTATTTTAGAAGCATAAGAGGATTAAAAAGAGTAAAATTAGTCAAATTAAGATGAGGTCACGCAAACATACCTAAACAAAGTTATTTTAACAGTATATTAATATTAGAAATAACGATCCAGTAAAAGGTTTCTCAAAAAAGTGCTGCTTATTTCATCGGATGTGTCTAGAGAGTAGTAATTGGATTATATATGACAGATTTATTTTTGCAATTTCCTATTGCTAAATATCTTAAGTACTTATCTTAAATCATACTCTAAAATCATAAAGTAAATTGTAAAAAAAATATATATTTGCCATGTTAAGAAGGCCAATTAACATGCTTTGATTTTTTCCATGGGTCATAAGTTATTTATTTTATTTTATCATGAACCTATAAATATTTCATAAGCTTTAATGGTAAACTATTTTATAGTTCTTAGTGGTTTTCTGGTTCTCAGCGCCAATCTAAACGTTTGAAGAAGGAAAAAGATAAATGTTGTCACCATGCTCAGCCGGAGACGGTCGTTTGGATCGAACATGTACAGCTCGTCATTCACATGAAGCGTATGAAAACTAATTGGAATGCGCCACGTACTACAGTATACGGTAACTTTATATTATCTCCTCGATCTTGGTATCCAAAGTTTGCCTAGTTAGTAAAATGAATGTGCGTAAAATAAATTCCTCGGATGGGAAGAAAACATGTTTGTAGAATTTGGGACAAGAATTTATTTTCTCTTCCGGACCACACACAGGGCATAAATAACTCAAATCCTTCACGAGAAAAGTACATAGTAATCAGTTCAGACCAAAGTACGGCAACCTTACAAGTCTAGAACAAGGCCAGTTATGAGTAATTAATTAAAGCGAATTAATTAATAAGTGAGGATGGTACATATTGCGTCGGTTAACTGTGATATAATAAATAACCTCTGTATCCGCATAATGCCCAAACTAACATACTGAATTTTGTAAAAATTTTGGCTAAACAACCTAGGAAATCACATATACCGGCGAAGATATATTTTAAACATAAATAGGAAGTTTAAAATATTTTATACGACGGGTTTTTCATATAGAAGTTCACGCTGACCCAAATATTGAAAAAAAAGTTAGCGGTAGGAAAGCTTGTAGCATACATCCGCACTTGCTTTTTATGCAAAAAACCCATTTGCTTATAGTGTAGCAGAAAAATATGTTGAGACTGCATAAATGATTTGTGAAATAAGTATCTATATAATTAATAAATAAATAATAAATTATATTAGTTTTAACTATACTGAAATTTTATTTTATCACTGTACTAATAAATTACTTCAATATGAATAATAAATCTATTCCATTCTACTCATAAAGGCCGATTCAAATCACTGTGCATAACATAAAATGGTAGGCATTAATGTTCTAATCAATAGATTAATCAAATTCACACTTAACAAGGCAAAAGCATTTGACAAAGAATTCCAATTTATTAAAAAACCTATTACCTTAAATTACCTTTTTATAGGATTTCAAAAGGTTTAGACGACATTTTTTAAGGGATCAGTGTGATGCTTCACCTCGTGAAATACATTAAGTAACCTATCAGGCAACGGGAAAGATAAATCTCATCTCAATAAAAAAATCGGGTATAGTGGTTGTAATAAGGCATACATTCGACAAACAAAACGTACTATCGGAGCTGATTATATAAAGCGCACAATTACGTTGCTTAGAAAAAAATCTACGGTATCTGCTCAAAGCTCTGGAGATGAATTTCTGGTACCGGTATTTTACTCATCAAAGGAGGATATTACGGTTGAAAAGTGGGTTCAGCGAGTTGATAGTCTGGCAGAACGGTACCAATGGGACGATGATACTACGATGCGACTTATTGCGAAAAGATTTGAAGGGAATGCTCGTCAGTGGTATGATGAAGAAGTAAATATGACGTCAAATGGAAACAATTAAAAGTCAAAATGACAGTAAAATTTGGTAAGTCAGTTCCATTTGCTAAATTATTAAAGGATGCAGCAAATTATGACTCTCAACCGGCTCAACATCTAGGAGACTATTGTTTTCAGAAGCTTTCAAAATTGCGTGCTTTAAATTTAAAGATACCTGATGAATATTTAGTTGATGCAGTAATTGGCGGCATCACGGACGAAAATATTGCACGTATGGTGCGGTCAGCCCGTCATGTCGATCCTAATGCTTTGTATGCTTATCTCAACACATTAGAGACTATGCCAACAACGAACGATAAAAATTTAGCAAATAGTTGTTATCCTCTTCCAGGGTCAAGTAATCATAAATGCGCGGTATATAACATGAACAATGATAAAGTAACTAGAAGTAAACTACAAAGTACTAAGGCAAGTATATTATGTTATAATTGCAAAGAATTGGGTCATTTTGCGAGAGAATGTGACAAACCGCGAATAGAATGTTATAATTGTAAAAAGCTTGGCCATAAGAAAGCAAATTGTCCTTTGGAAAACTGTGACACACAAAGAAAATCTACAAATGTTGTTAGTGCAAATGTTGGACAAGTAAACATGTATATGAAAACTGCGTACGTAAACGGCTATAAGTGTGCATGTCTCATTGATACGGGTAGTTCGAACACTCTTATAAAGATGTCTTTAGCAAAAAAGTTTAGGCTCTCTATTAGAGAATCTAGTGACTTAGTTTTACGAAGTTTTTCTGGGTCCACTGTTCTAAGCTCTCAAATTGCAGAAGTAACTCTTAAGTTAATGGAAATAATAGTGGATGTTAATATGATAGTAGTTAGCGATGATAAACTATGCATGATTTAACAGTAGGTAGAGATGTATTAGATCAAGAACATATAATGTTATTAAAACAACAAAACAATGTTTATCTTCGTACATCCCCAGTTTTGAAAAGTGTCTCTATAAATGATATTGATAATAACCTGATAAAATTGCTGTTAAGATGGAAATTAAGACCACTACAGATATGCCGGTATCATATGGATCTTATTACCGTATGCCAGAAAAGGAATAGAGCCAGCAATCAACGGTACACCTATGGTGACATTCATTGGATATAATACTAAGCATATAACCGAAGCATGGATATTGAAAGATCTGGAAAACGAGGTACACAAGATAGATATAATAAATAAAAAAAAATAGCACAGCACGTAACGGAAGATCAAAGGTAACAGAAAGAAATATACGATAAAAGAAGATTTGAAGTACTATGTGACAGAATTGGTTATGGTGGAAATCACTAGCGAAGCAGCAACGGGTTCAAGCAAAAAGCTTCATCCCAAATATAAGGGTCATTTCAGAGTTTCCATGGTTTTAAGTAACGATAGATATGCAGTGGAAGATTTAAGACAGAGATCAAAATGTTTCCGCACAGTAGTACCGGTAGATCACATTAAGAAATGGATTACATTTGAAGGTGATAATGAGTAAGTTGAAGTTAATGTTGAATCAAGAGAGAGGGAAAGGAAGGGAGAGAAAGAGAGAGAGATGGGGAGAGGGATATACAGAACGCTGTTGAATGTTGAGAGACATAAACGGATCTCTGATAAATGTTGAGCGAGATCGACGGATCTCTAGTGAGTGTTGTTGTGAGAGATTAACGGATCTCTGACGAAATTTGAGACAAAGATCGATGAATCTCTGATTAAAGTTATGAGATCACGGATCTCTGATGAATGTTAATAGAGATCGATGGATCTCTGAGTAAAATATGAGAATCAACGGATTATTTGCAGAATGAGAGAAGAGAGATCGACGGATCTCTGATTAGAGTTATGAAAGAGATCAAGGGATCCCTGGCAAATGTTGAGGGAGAACAGCGGTTCTTTGATGATTGTTATAAGAGAGGTCAACGGATCTCTGATGAAGGTTGTGATGGAGAGCGACGAATCCCAATGACCATTGACCAAAAATCCATCTCTATCGTAATGGTGTAGAGATGGGTTTTTGGTCAATGTTGCAATAGAGGTCAACGATGTAACGTAAACAAGCTGAATCCATGTTTTTATCAAATTTGTTTTAGATCTTTAGAAGCCTGGGGACATACTTTGATCAGGATGGCCGAATGTAGTATAATCCTAGAAGTTTGAGCCATAGTTTGGGCTGTTGTTGTTGATACATGGTTACGGCAACAACAAAAAGGGATGTTGTTGTATTTATTTGGTGTAGTAACGCGATTATTAAATAAAAGTTAAACAACTAGCCCTTTTTGCCGAACGTTCGGCGTTTTCCCGTTTATGGGCTTATAGTTCGGCAAACCTTCCACACGATTCGTGTAGTTGCCGAACATTCGGAACTTACGAACTCTGAGTGTGTGAACGTGCCTGTAGAAGTTGCCAATTTTTATGTTCGCGAGATTCCATTATTAGAGAGGTAGTATGATCCGCAGCATTGGGAGTAAAAAAAAGGAACATGTGCACGACAAGGCAAACGATATTCAGATGATTATCTACAATCTCTCCAGCTAATTAAATGATAAGTGATTTTTACTCTCTCAGCATCGTTTAGAATGAAAGTGAATACCACGCGCAAAACGATGAAAATAGAATTAAAAAAAAACGTTTAATCTGTGATTTTAACCCGAGGCATGTTGGCGAGGAGCTTTTTATCTGATTTAACTTCTCTCTCAACGGAGGAGAAAATCAAAGAAAATGAGCACTTCTGGAAATTATGTTCCGCCGTGTTTGCGTACGGGCCGAATTATTAAGTTTAGTGCTTTAGAAAATGCGGGGAAAATATGCGATTTTCAGATTTGCCTCACGTGCTATACTGACTATTGCGAAATTTATGAGATTCTCGTAAAACCGGTTCCAGACAAATCATCATTCTTGCTTACTGTGGTGAATTCTTAAATTTCAGGTTCATCAGACCGACACCGACATATAACGGCTACTTATGAAAAATTGATATACGGGATACGTAATTGCAGTTCTACAGTGGTTATTGTTTTATTTGAATAAATGTAAAAAATAAGCGTCTTATTATACAAGTAATTTCTTTAGTTTTATCCAAGTAGTATAGTAATTTTTCATATATGATTTATGAACGTGTTTGCATAAGCCGAAGTGTTTTGTAATCAAGAACGTGTGAAATTACTAATTGGAAACTGTGCAAATTTGAAGGTCCTTGGAAATAATTATGCACCGATCTATTTTTAGTTAAGGATATTTTGTAGACCAGTAACGAAAATATGAATCCTTGTACTATTTTCATTTGAGCGAGTTAAATGTATAACCGATACGTCACTGCACAAATGCAATTGTCGAGGGAAACCTTTCAACTAATGAGTGCTACATGCAAGTAATATTCTGTAATCAATTCATCCATAAATCCATTTCATTGAGATTAATATTTTTTATTGCTAATCCAATCTGTCAAATTTTAGCTATGATTATTATGGATTGTTTGTTAGATAATGTTATACCTAAATTACCATTCAAAATTCCATTTATTTTTAAATATGTTGATGATATTATTTGCTCCATACCTAATGATATGGTAGATATTACTTTAAATATATTTAGTTCTTATAATAATCATTTACAATTCACTGCTGAATTAGAAAATGATCTTTATGTAGCTTTTCTTGATACCAAAGTTATAAGATCAGAAAAATTAATTAATTAAATAACATTATGTTAAATTGGTATCAAAAGCCTTCTGGTAGATTCATTAACTTTTATTCAAACTATCCTATGAATCAGAAATATAATACTGTTACCGCTATAAAAAACAGAGTTACACAGATCAATCAGTGACATAAGATTTATTAGCGATAATTTAAAGAAGTTATTTAAAATTTTTCTAGCAATAACTACCCTAAAAATATTCTTTCTAAATTAATCTTTTCTCCAAATTCTTTGCATGAACATACTGGGTGAGATTTTTATCTTGAGACAGCGGCATATTTCTAAAACACTGCATCAAATCAAAAAAAAAAAAGATCTCAATAAGGTTTGTTATAATGTAGGGGGCTCACTGAATAGTGACGAACTGGATCCCCCACTTCATTCCCCCCCTCCTCCCCCCCAGAGTAGGAGGAGGGACAACTTCGAAATCTTAAATGGGAACCCCCCATTTTGTATTGCAGATTCGGATTCTACGCCATCAAATATGTAGTTATTGTTTGAAACTTTTTTTTGATTCGTAACAGATTGCGCTGTAATCGCAAAAAAAAACATGATTGTGAACCTCTAGAAAAAATACACAAAATAGAGAAGCAAGTAAACATGATTTTGTTTTTTTATTTTAACATAAACTTACATCTCAAAAAGCCATGTGCTCGAAATTGTGCTTCGGTACATTTATTTATTCGCATTTGGAATGCTATTCAACGATACAAAACCGTACTTTATTCAGTACTTGACAAGCTGTGAATACTTACACATTGTCCTATCCCCATTTAGATTATTAATTATTAATCCAATACAAATTAGTTAGTGTTGAATATTTGAACAGTAATGGAGGCTATGGAGGGTACGATAAAGTAAAGTTCTTAGTTGTTGAATGGCTTGTTGAAATGTTATTTTTTAGATGTAGATTCTGCACACCAGAAAAAGCCTAAAATCATCACACTTTACAATAACACTAAAGATCGGGTCCACAGTGTAGTTTTTATAATGTTTCCAGAGTTACAAAACGATGGCCGATGACGATAAAGCCAAATTGTGTAATGGAAATCAAAATAAAATCAAAAGTCGGAGAGAGTTTATCAGAAAACTTGCGATGGAAGTACTAACAGAACAATTAGAAAGACAATATAAAAATAACACTGGACTACTTACAACAATATCGTTACCTCTGAACAATCGCAATACCCAAGATGAAAAAGCCACTTCAGTTGATTCCGAAGCAAGAGAAAACCATAGCCAAAGAATACCATGCAAAAAAGAGAAACGAAGAAGACTGACCAGATATAAATGTCATGTTTGCAGTGTATATCTTTGTTTACAACATTGTAGAAAGAGATGCCTGATAGACTGTGAGAATGCCGAAACAGGGCTCTAAAAGACACTTCATAGGTCTAGAGCCCGTATGTGGGATTACAAAGACTTCGCAAGAAGGGAGATCTGGACCTGTTTAGGTAAAGGAAGTACAAAAAATGAAGGTCGACTAAAGAACAACTCCATAATAAAGCTTAATAGGGGATGGGGATGCTGGATTCTCTGATAACCTACTCAGACGCAGCAAGAAAGGAGCTAAAACCATTACTGAGCTGGTAACTGGACACTGTCCCATGAAACAGCTTCTATACAACACAAGTCGAGTAAGCGAGCCGTGGTACAGCAGATGCGAACTACAGGAGGAAACGAGTTTACATGTAATCTGCACATGTGAGGAATTGAAGGTACTCAGGCAGAAATATTTCGGGAGGGCTCTATTGGAGCCCTCGAGGGTTCTCAAGTTTCCACTGGGCAAGATACTGGGTTTTATAGAGAACACCAAGCTGCTTACAAAACAAAGAGCGAATGAAAGCAGAATGAATTAAGAAGCCAAAATAAGCGTTAAATGGTGTATTACGATTGTTGTAGTTACATATTCAATTTAAATTTAAGTTCATGTTTTTGTAATTAAATAGAAATATTTTTTTGTATTGTATATTTTTTTTTTTAAACAAAATATATCATTTCGAATAAGCGGTTCATTGATGAAATAGTTTCAACCAGTCTCGGTCTGTAAGATCGCTGCGATTATATATATGAAGATGTCGCGACAATCAAAGGGATAGGAAAACGTTCATGCGCTTTGTGTCTACATTTGCAAAATTTAGGCCGCAATTTTAATTGTGATAATACTAAAATTCTTGATGTTGAAAATAATTACAAAAAGAGATTATTTTTAGAAATGGTGTATATTAAGAACAATCAAAATTCAATTAATTTTAAAGCAGACACAAATTAACTTACATTACTACCTTATTAACAAAAATGTTTTTCTGACTTTTTAACATTTCTAAATCACAAAATTTTAAATTATATTATTATATTCAAATTGTAAGTATTATTGATATATTTTCATTATTATTGTTTCATATCATGTTTTAATATTTTAGATTATCTCTTGAAGAAGTCACTAATAAATGAGGAAAAATTGCAGTCATAAAAAGTAGTTTTATTAAAGAGACCGCATTACCCAATTTTATATTTCTTACATATATATTTTTAAAATTTAGGTGGAAAAAACGAATGCTGTTTTTTATTTGAAAAAATAAAATTTGTGCCGAACAAAACTAGAAATCCAATCTATTCTTACTATTTGAATATGCAATCTGTTTCAATGAGATACTAAATTTACTAAAACAACAAAGCGTGAATGCACATATCAAATTAATCAACAAACACTAATAAAAGATTGTATTAAAAATGGATCCGTTCTCCACATGTGGATTTATAATATGTATATTTGCATTATTTGAATTGCCTGATGCCATGTAACACCTCCAATCTGTTTACTTATCTGTACAAACAATAAATGTCCGAAATTCAATTAAAAATTGTAATTACGTTTCACTCTATTTATATATTTACGCAAATTTTCACCAATTGAAATGGTCGTTAAACCAAAAGATTTTTCCTATCCCAATAATATTAACAATTTTCAATCATCTTATTATATTTAAATCTATTCAAACAAAAATAAATTCTAAACACAGGTTCTTATTTATTAATAATTGTAAGAACAACAAAACAACAACGAATATTCCTTAAGTATTGTCAACAATTAATATTAAACATTAAAAATACATTCTTATGATATGTAACACAGCTTTAAGAACAAGTAAATATCTTTGTTGGGTATATGCGTCTAGATTATAATTAAATATTTGTCCTTTTGGTCTTCAAAGTCTTATTTTATGAGAATATCGTTGCAATTCGTTGTGTT
This sequence comes from Protaetia brevitarsis, assembly GCA_004143645.1. Classification (NCBI taxonomy): domain Eukaryota; kingdom Metazoa; phylum Arthropoda; class Insecta; order Coleoptera; family Scarabaeidae; genus Protaetia; species Protaetia brevitarsis. The sequence continues at coordinate 67,393 of RXPK01004156.1, read as the reverse complement.
TATGGCGTGCTGTAAGGCTTCCTTTATCGTTTTCTCGATACCTAGGAGTATTTTATTACGCAGATGTCCTACCGCCCAAGAATACATTCGATCTCTGAGCCAGCTTAGGGATCCCAATCCTAATATGTCGATGTATATGTCTCTGGAATAAAATAAAATTGTAGAATACATAAATTAGTCTTTAGTTATTTGCATGTGAATATATGTAGAGCGTGCAATGACTTTAAATAAAAGGGTGGTGTTATATTAGAAATACAATTGTAACTATTTACAACTGTAATAAACATATGGAATAATGGGATGAGAGAATTTGCATATGCAAGTACCAACTAGGTACCATATATATATTCTATGCTGTCATAGCAAACTACTATTAATGACTGATGATGTTTCGAAGTTACTTAACTATCTCAGTTATATCGCAACTTCAGACTGTTTCAACAATTTAGTCTCAGCAAAGCAGAGAGACACATTCACACGGCGTTTATATGCATATTCAATAGGAAGATTACGATCCAAACCACAGTCAATAGAAATTGTGGTTAACAAAAATTTAGCATTGAAATAAGTTCGCCAAAGTTTCGGTAGTTAAAGCAGTCTCGTAAACTTAATACGTTGTAGAGTCAATATACATATATGTAATAGCAGATATATGTATGTAAATTACTGCCTCAACTCTGGAGGACAAAGCAGAACAATATTGAGTATAATGCGGGAAAATTACATGATATATTACGATTTTGAGGAAAAGACTTTATTTGTTTCATAATTAAAGAGGACAGCTTCTTCGAAAATGAGCCGAAAAGTTGGAGATTTAGTAAGTTGTGTATTTCAAAATTAACTTCACAATGTTTTTTAATTTATGGAACTTCAAATATGATTTATTGATTTATTGATCGAATTGTATTAGTAAGTAAATATTACTTTGCTTTTTCATTGGAATTTCAATTTTAATGTTATTTATGTTATATTAGCAACAGAGGAAGGCCCTAGATTCCACCATTTTAAAATTGTTTCTTATTCAGATATTCGATATTGTTATGTCGTTATGATGAATTGACTTTTGTTCTCATTTTTTCCTTACAGAGGTATATATATATAATTACAAAAGTATCCAAAATAGTTTTAAAAAACGGGCCAAACTCACTTTTGCAAAATTTCAAGGAAAGGCATATATGTAGGATATTTTAAAAAGTTTTTTAATCTCAATCCTAATATACTTTTCTGAGCATTTTGATAATTTATTATAAAACTAGGGTATAAAACTATTGTAGGGTGGATGTTATCTTAGTGTTTGTCCAACAAATTCAGGCCCTTCAGATAGCGCAGTATCTTTCTTCTTCTGAATCAAATTCAACTTTCTCCTCGTCCTCCAAACATAGTCAGCATTACATTTTCGGTAATATTTTCTGAATTTACAATAACCTGTACAGACAGAAACAATTACCTTGACACTTTTGCGGTCAAGTTCAAGTAATTCCATGGTTCTGACGTAATTAGGTGAGACACATTCCTTCGCATCCAAAAAACAGTTGTTCTAGTATTGGAGTAATTTTTGATTTGCCCAGAATTTAATTTGATGTTTAGCTACTGTAGGTGCTGGACAACCTAATCCGGAAGTTCACCAGAAAGGGATTTCATTGCCTATCCTGATGAACTCACAATAGTCGTTCAATAAGTAAGTAAGTCTTTAAAGAGTTAGCAAACTTGTCACTTGGGAGGCACCTTATACTGTTAGAGGACGGTTTCCAAAAGTTCTGGTGGAGTGCATGCAAACCGCTTTAAATACGGTTAACAAATAGTCTAAATAAGAACAACTACCAGTCAATGCTCCTAAAGCACAAGTTGCCCGTTAACAAGAAAAAGAACGCTATAAGGTCTACAACCACTAGTGATAGGAAGCGAAAGGATTCCACATGTCAAAGAGGCGAAATACCTGGGGGTACGGTTTGATCAAAGATACACATAGAACACACATATCCTGAAAACAACCAGCAAAGCCACTATCGCCCCAGGTAAGTAAAGTAGGCTGTGTGGAAGGAATCTAGAGTATGGTGGCCAGAGGTGCGACAGGTGGGGGCGGCCAAAACGCTGGGTGGCGTGCAAAGACTGGCGTGTCTGTGCCCCACGGGCGATGACATCGACCCTACCACCGCAATGAAAGTAATTCTAAACCTGCTACCGCTATATATTTATATACAAGGATCTGCAAGGTCTACAGTACATAAACGTTTGCATAGTCAAGTACCTATAAGTAAATCGCACGGCGCTGACTATAAAACGCTATTAGATGAACTCAACGTGGCACCCTTTTTAGGAATACCAATGATGCCCAGGTTCAGAAATTCAACTCAGATAGAAAATATCCAGGGTTATGATACCAGATAAGAAGGACTGGGAGATTGGTACTCCAGTAAGACGGACTCAAACTGGTATATAGACGGCTCTAAAACGGACTACGGCGTTGGAGCTGGAATATACGCTAAGAAGCCTAAAAAGGCTCTTAAGGCTCGGTAAGCTTCAGCTAAGACACATCGTGTTCCAAGCTGAGGTTGCTGCAATTCACCATTGTGTCCGAGAAATAGAAAAATGTACAGAGTCAGGTAAAAGTGTCGCTATTTTCTCTGACTGTCAGCCCACACTTAAAGCAATTACTTCCGTAAGTGTGGATTCTAAGCTGATTTGGCGGATGTAAAGCCCCTAAATGAGATGGGCACCCAAAAGAAATTAACTTTGGCCTGGATCTCTAGCCACTCGGGCGTGAGAGGAAATGAAGCGAGGCTTGTCAAGGTCATTCGTTAGAGCTAACAGTTCTTTCGGCACTACCAAATCACAAAATTAAAAAATTCCGTCAGTGAATGGATACATAATCAGTTCAGAGAGTGGTGCAAGAAATCACAGGTAAAAGAGTTCCTAGAGGCCTGAATTTACTAGAGATCTACTGAATAAATGTCTGTCAAAATGATGGTAGGTTTGCTGACTGGTCACTGTAGATGAATAGGCACATGTATAATATAGACCTGACACATGAGCAACCTGCAGATTCTGCCAAGAGGAGGAAGAAACACCAGTTCCTGTAGTGTGCCAATGTGAAGGCCTGGCGAGACCAAGGTTTCTATTAATGTGCGTGGAAAACCTCACAGCTAGCAGCTACACAAAGAAGATGCTCTCAAAGATGATAATTCTAATTAAGAGGGCAAAATTAAACGAGCTTCGTCCAGGAAGAAGGGGATCAGAATAGATCGGAAAATGTCGGGGTGAAACAGATCCATAGGCCACTTCAATCCTAATCTAATCTATTGTAATCTAATCTACCGTAGGTGCTATGTCAATAATAAAAAATATAGATTAAAATATTGTTAGTGTAAAACTCTGGTGAAAAATGTCCTCGTTTTTGTTTTCGAGTTGGCACATAGGTACTGCGACACTTATTATTTGATCAATTTCTTCACTTTTAATTGTTAAAAAGTACATTATTTATAGTTATTTTTACATGAAACGATAAAATCCTATTTTATTGACCAGCAAAAATTGTTAATTCATGAAGGACGTAGTCCGTTGTGAATTAATTCCGCATATGGGTGATATGTTTTTATCGTCTGCGTCGTGCGTAAAATTGTATTTTTTTATAGCACAATTCAACGAAAAGCTCAATGTATTATAAACGTTTCAGGAAGTGCAAAAAAGAAACGTTATTCTCCATCGCTTTTATGTTGCGAGGTTTGCGTCCTAGGCATTTCATAGATCCTATATTCAATAGTATCTTTAAGAGATATGCTAATATAACGCAGAGCATACGAAATATGGTTTGATATTAAAACATTAAGTTGCAAAAAATGTGATTTACGAGGAGTGATAATATCGTCGGTAATATGAAAAAATTTGCAGCAAACAAAATTGATGTATCAGAACGTAGTTTTGGTGTTGTTAATATAGAAGACCGGGGAAATATTTTCTAACAATCGCCAGATCAGTGTTAAAATACAAGTTGTGATCAGAATCTGTTGCTGGAAACAAAATGATACTTGACTTATTATTATTTTGAGCATAAAAAAGCACATCTGCCGCAAAAACATTATTGTTTTGAAGATTCTACTATACAGGCTATGAAACAGCTAACATCAGGTTTCCGAAAACAATTTTTATATGGCCACATGAAAAAAAACAATGTGCACTAGTTCGCCTTTGGTAAATACAGGTAGAGGAACGAAACTGTGTGATAATAAAGTGCTTTTCAAAAGAGAAAAATGTTTGACTGACGAGGAAAATTGCATCTCGAAACTAGATTGAAATATTCACGGAGTATTATATTAGCTGCAAGCAAGGTTCTCTTCCAGATCTTTTCTGACATTCAATATCATTATATAGATGCCATCAGAAACAAAAAAAAAATGATCTCGCAAGGACGAAGGTGTAGTAAATTGGCTCTATACTCCTATACTGAGGCATTATCTAGAATAATATGCAGAAAAATTAACTTTGTGGCAGAATTCACCTAAAAGCTGAATATTAGCAGAAACTAGCAAAAACAAAAGATTACCACTAAGCGCTAAGCTTGTATGTAATCATTTCTGAGCTGCTTTGGAAGTATGTAGAAAAGGCGCTAAATCAACTAGTCAAGAAGAAACAGTTTACAACGTCTTTCAAGCAGAAGCATACGTAATATTTCATTGTACAACAGAAATAAATATAGATGGCTTATAAAAATAAGCGGATGTATTGTGCAATAGATAGCCAGGCGATCTTGAGGGCACTAGCAAATCATAAGATACTATCAAGACAGGTTTTTGCAATGCACTTGAGAATTGAATAGCATGACAGACCTCAATAAAGTCATTTTGCTGTGGGTAGCCAGACATTTAGCAAACGAAAAAGCCAATGGATTAGCAAGAAAGGGATCAGCCTCATATGTAGGCCCAGAACCTGTTCTAAGAGTGTCTAAAGACATAGCATGAGAACAGGTAAGGAGTTAAGCCAAAGAAAAACACAAGGAACACTATAATAATACAATCAGGCAGATTCATGGAAATACTTTTATCAATGTCCGTCAAAAAAAAAGTTTGAAGAACTACTGCAACTCAATAGGACTCATCTTTGCATCATAATTTCCTAACAGAGGCACTGTACACTGAAAGGACACATACAGAAAATTGGAATTAACACTGGAGATACCAACTGCAGATTGCGTAGTGAGATGACACTACATTCTGAGTGAGCAAAAACGACATGAATTTCTAGCAAATCAGAGATAAACCTAGGTCATTTAACCAGAGATTTGTACCCATTATTACAGGAAATCAGGATACTGGAATGACTGCATAAATTAATGGGTAAATGAAATGGGAAATTAGCAGTGCTTCGGAAACTCCGTGCAGACATTTGCTGTGAGGCAGAAAATTAAAATATCTATCCACATTCTCTTAAATTGCGCAGTATCGTGCAAGTCAAGCTCTACACTTTATATATGAAGTTGAAGAGAGGGCTCTATAGTGCACTACTAGAATATGTCATAGGCAACTATGGTTTTCATTTAGCAAAATTAAACATTGCTTCTTAATTCAGAAATGCTAAGCAAAATAAAAAATTAAAGGAGATGTCGTTGTTTGACATTAAATTCCGTAACAAGCAATATTAATTTTTTTTTCTACCTTTACAAATAAAAGAGTTACAGCATTGAAAAGCTTTTGGCGAATTTCTATTTTTTGCAAATACCTATCTAGTAAAGCATGCATTTTCTTAAATAGATAAAAGGGTATCTGGATTAGGCTTTAAAGATACAAATCTTTTTCAATTTAACCCAATGCGTATTTCTTATGGTATTCGAGATCCCCATACAAATAATGAAAAAAAGTCACTCCGTATTATTTTAAGTCACCCACGAATGTTGAAACTTTTGTTTATGAGGAAGAAATTATTTTATAGAAACCCTTGAAATCAAATAGTTGTTATTCAAAAAATCCTTGTAAGCTATTTTGATGAGGACTTAGTTACTTACGTATCTTTTTCTTAAGGATAAATTGTGACTCGTCTTAAATGCAAGCACTTGTCGGTTTTACATGTAAAATATTGTCTTTAAACCTATTTTCTTAAAAACACCTATATGCCATAAAAAAAAATGATGTCAAACTAATGAGGAAAGTTTAGAGGATTTTTTCAAACAAATAAACAAAATATCATTTTTTTTTGCTATGACCTTAAACATTTCCCATAGGATTTCGTTGACATTTCAAATATCACAGGCATTTGGCCGTCAACGAAAGGACCCACATTACGAATTATTGTGGTCGTTAAACGTAGGAAAAGAAGGATTAGTTGGCTACGTGCGTAATCTAAACGGGCGTGCACCAACATCAAAATTGTAGATTAACGGAGGGTTAAATACATAATCACTGTTATTTTAGGATATTTCCGTTCTTTGTTGATTTATTTGCCATATTGATTAAGATTGTTATCGCTGGATTCAGAACTAATTCTATTAATGCATAAGCTCCGGGATTATAATTCGGGCGTATTAATTTAGGTCATGTGTTTCCTTTCAAAGTAAAATTGAAATTACATTAAGGTGCCCGTTATTATTGTTTAAACAGTTTTGCTTAGCCTCTCTTATATTATTGATAAATTGCTAGTTCATACTTGCGCAGAACTTTCGTACATGTATACCTGGTTGTAAACTAGTAGTGAGGTTTATGCGGATGGCTTCGTGCAGGATTAAAATCATTTGAATATTACCTAAAAGAAAAACGCCACAAATAAAATAACGCCTTCAGTTGTTAAATAAAATTGAGACGGGTCGTTTTTTTCCAATCATATGATTAAAATTTAGGGCTTTTAAATAAAGTAGTATTAATTATTTCATAGTTAAATAAGTAATAGGTTCGTTATATGTGGTGCTATTAAATGGAAAGTATACTGCATTTAATACGCTAACGGTTACTTTATCTTTAATATTTCATCTTTTTGAATATTCTTTTTAAACACCAAGTGTTATTATCATAACATGTTTTACCACAGTAATGGGAATGAATTTAATATCATGTCTGGGGAAACAGAAATATGTTTTTATTAAAAATAAATAGCAATTTCAGTTTGTATAGTACTCCGAGATAAATTAATTTAATAAAATTATTTTTTTTCACATTATTTGTATTCAAATTCAGTCTAAGGTCGAAAGGTAAGGGTGGAATAGGGTCGGCTTTTGTTGTTTATAATAGAGGTATGGAAATATACAGGGTGTAACAGCGGTAACGCCGTGGTCTCTGGTAGTCAAATGGCAAGAATTTTTGAAATGTTTTATGTTGGGATATATGTAGGTGGATTAGAGCTACAATTTAAAAATAATGTGACAGGGTGTTCCAAAATTTAGCAGCGCATCAAAGTTATGTGTTTCTTAATGGAACGTCCTGTATTTTATGACATTTTTGAAGTGTACACTAAAAACTAGAACAATTTTATTCAAGGTTCCCTATACCTAATTTTTATAGTTTATGAGATATTTCAATTTGTTTAAAAATGCAATGTTGCAAAAAAAGTCTAGTATCTCGGAAACAAATTAATTTAGAGAAGTGAAATGAAAACCGTAAATGGCAGATCCTTTGGCTGATTGAATGCGACATTCAACGTTTTCTAGTAGTATACAGGATGTTCAAGTACCTAAGTCAAAGTTTGTGAATTTCACTAGTGCATAACTTTGTTATTTTAAATAGAACACCCAGTATATTTTTACGGTTGATAGATAGAAATTTTTATTTTCTTTAAACCAGTATTAGGAGTCCCTATACCTATCTCCACTAGTTTTTAAAGTATTTGGATTTTTTTAGGTGGTCTAAGTAAATTGTCATTACCTTAATCTAGGTAGCTTATGATTTTTTGAATGTGTCAATTTGCCGTGCATCCCGTCAGTAACATTAAGGCATCCGAGTGTATGTTTACATTGATTTATTTATGATTAATTTTACTATTCGAACAAACTTTAATTTTCCTAATTTACCTGAACATCATAAACGCTAAGAAGGATATACAAACTAAACAAAACAACAGTAAATATTTTTGTATAAAAAGGTAACAACAAGGGATTTTCGTATGTATCTATAACATAAAGGAAAAAAAAAATAATAAAAATAAAATAGAGGCACTAGCATTCAACATAATTGCCATTTTCTCCAATGCACAACACAGCTCTTTCTTCAAATGCTCTTCTAACGTTCCTCAGCATATTTGGTGTTATCTCTTCCGATCAACCTATTAGGAAATTTTCTATCAAGGTAGTTTCTGACGAACCGTTTGAAATGGGCAGGAGCGCCATCTAGTTAAAACCACATCCGGTTTCTAATATTTAAGGGAATGTTTTCCAAAAGGGCACAAAAGTCCCTCTTACGGAAGTTTAGAAATTCGTTTCCATTTAGGTGTCTATTGAAGAAATGTGAGCCAATTGCATGATCACCTATAATGCCTTCAAACACGTTCAAACTCCACCTATGCTGCCGATCCAAGGTATGAAAAAAGATGACGATTTTCAGTATCATAATAATGGAAATTGTGACAGTTTACTAGTCCGTTATTATGAAATGTGGATTCGTCAGTGAATAGAATATAATTAAAAAAATCATTATCTTCTGCGTAACTATCGAGCGCCCACACATAAAAATCAACTCTTCGCTCATAATCCATAGGGCATAATTGTTGGTGGTGTTGAAAGTGGTAGGGATGGTATTTGTGTTTTTTCAGTATCCTAGATACAGTCATGTAAGTTAAATCCAATTCCTTAGCAATCTTTCTTGTGCTGCTATGCGGTTCTTCAATGACTACTCCTAATACCACAAATTCATTTTCTTCGCTTACAATTGTTGTTTTATGTCGCTTTGTGTAAGCAACGTTGCCTGTGGTACGAAATTTGTCCAACAGTTTTTCAAATACCCTTTTATCTGGATGTTTTCGATTAGAGTACTTCTGCGCATACACCCGAGACACAAGGAAGCAATTTTCCTGACACTCACCAATAACTAAAATCATATCAGTTCTTTCTTGCAACGAGTATGCTTTCATGGTGCTAACTTGATACATATCAAATTGACACATTCAATCACCAGCTACCTAGATTAAATTAAGGTAAGATAACGACAATTTACTTAAACCACCTGATAACGTAGATCTCTACCCGACGCGCTTCCCTAACTCATAACTAGAGGGCGACATATGCCGGTAAGCGGGAAGACGTTATACGCGGTCAACGACGTAATAATATAACATTCGTTGTACGTAGGTTAGTGTTTTTTCTATTTTGTTTTGTGTTGTCAGTTGTTTTCGTAACAATTAAAGTATCATAGAACTACTTTGTGTGTTTTATTCCAAGAGTGATCGGCCACGATACAAAGACGACAACAAAGCAGCGGTTGGATGAAGATAAATCAGTTTTGTTCTGTGTGAAAAACATTTTGCTGTGTGCTTAACCTAAGTGGAACATTTTTATATGAACTGTGTGAACATTAAAAGAAACAATGAGTGAATCTGAGTGTGAATACAGAGATGTAAGTGCAACGATCGACGAATTAATAAATTCAACGGGGAATACGGATATCAGAGACAAAGAAAGGTACGTACCGGAGGAAATGGCGCTAGACAGAGAGAGAGAATTACTGAGACGAGAACGCGAATTATTGAATAGAGAACGTGAATTATTGGAGAGAGAAAGGCAATTAAGTGATACAGGTACTCGTATACATTATCATAATAACAATAATAGCCAAGTAATTCCCGAATTTGATCCTGGGAAACCATGTTCGTTACCGCTATACAGTGGGTACGAAAAGTTGAGAACTTGGCAGATATTTTTAAATGGGATGACACTACAATGTTATTTAATGCTGTTACAAAATTATGTGGAGCTTCTAAACTATGGTTTGAAGGTGTGCAAGATAGAATTACGAACTGGACAAGATTTAGAGAACGACTTATTGAATGATTTTCCAACTGTTATTGATGATTCGGATATACATTTTGAGCTAACGCGCCGTAGAAAGAAATTCGACGAATCATATGAAAACTACGTATATCAGATGGTAGCTATTGCTAGCAAAGGCAATATTTCAAACAGAGGGGTACTTAAATACATAATTGCGGGCATAAATGATAAAGAATTAGCAAAATTATTAGCTATTAGTGCTCCAGAGGATATACAAGATTTGTTAAGAAAAATTAAAAATTATGAAAGTACTATCCGCAATACTCATACGAAATATTTAAATTCAACAAGTTCAACAAATGATCGGAGTGAACCAAGAAGTACAGATGCGTCTTCTGGGAAAAAATGCTATAACTGCGGAGAATATGGGCACATAGCGGCGAAATGTACAAAACCACAGAAGAGGCCTAAATGTTTTAAATGCAGTAAAACAGGACATTTGGCAAAAGATTGTCAAGAGTCAACAACAGCACCGCGAACTGTCAACAAAATTCAAAAAGTCGTCGATATCCCTACCGATAAATACCATAAAATCGTAACAGTGAATAAATGTGAAATCATAGCTTTTATAGATCTCGGAAGTGAAGTTGTAACAATAAGAGAGAGTGATGCAGAGAATATAAATTTAGTGTACGAATCCTGCAACGTTACACTAAATGGGTTTGGAGGAGGAACTTGCAAAACCATAGGCAAATGTTTTTCCACCATTCGAATAGACACTGTTGAAATGAAAATTGAAATTTACATAGTACCAGATACTTCTCAAGACGATGCCATGATTATTGGAAGAAGTGCTTTAGACCACCCAGAAATACAAATAGTCAAGGAGAGAGATGTATTAATTATACGACGAATCGACCTCAATACCGACGATGAGAAGACTAGAGAGAAGGATGAAGAAGATGTAGAGACGAAAGAAGAAATCTCCAGAATAAAAGAACAGTGTTATATTAATAAGAATTTAGAAGAAGAAACCAGAATTGAACTATTAGAACTTATTACGCGAAATAAAAAGTGTTTGGCTGAAAATTTTAATGAAATAGGACTAACTAATAAAACCGAATTAAAAATTGAATTGACATCTAGTGAACCAGTTACGTGCCGACCATATAGACTACCATACGCGAAACGGGAAATAGTGCAAGAAATAGTGAACGAACTGTTAGACGCGAACATTATCCGAAAGTCAAACTCTTCATACGCGAGCCCGGTTGTTCTTGTTCAAAAACAAGATGGTGGTGAACGAATGTGCGTAGACTATCGACGTTTGAACGCTATAACCAAGAAACTGTATGTGCCAATGATGAACATTGACGAGCAATTAGATCGATTAGCAAACAATAAATACTTCACAACACTTGACCTAGCCAGTGGTATTATAAATCCCAATTGCCGAAGAAAGTAGACATTTAACTGCTTTTGTGACAACCGAAGGACAGTACGAGTTCACACGCATGCCCTTTGGACTTGTTAACGCACCTAGTGTTTTTTCACGATTAATGGCAAATATTTTTGCGAAGTTACCGCCTGGTTATGTTTGCGTGTACATGGACGATGTACTTATCCCGAGCAAAACCGTTACAGAAGGTCTCGATAAACTTAAATGTGTTCTAAGATTGTTACAGGAGGAAGGACTAACCCTGAATTTGAAGAAATGCCGATTTCTCGAAGAGCAAGTAGAATTTCTTGGATATGAAGTCACGGGCGAAGGTGTACGTCCAGGAGAAAGGAAAGTGGAGGCCGTCAAGAATTTTAAAAGACCGGAAAATGTGCGAGAAGTTCGTCAATTCCTTGGTTGTGACTGGGTTCTTCTCGTAAATTTGTGCAAAATTATGCTCGAATTGCTATGCCATTGACGTCGCTAACGAAGAAGGATGTTGCATGGAAATGGGATACAGAACATGAAAAATCTTTTCAAGAACTGAAGAATACTTTGATTGAAAGACCTATCTTAGCCCTTTATGACCCAGACGCTAAATTGGAAGTACATACGGATGCAAGCAAGGATGGACTAGCTGGCATTTTATTTCAGAAAAGAGATAACGAAATGTTGAAACCCGTAGCATTTTTTAGTAGACGTACAAACGATTTAGAAAATTCTTACCACAGCTACGAGCTGGAAGCAATGGCCGTGATGGAAACTTTGGAACGTTTTCGTGTATATCTACTTGGACGCAATTTTAAGGTGGTGACAGATTGCAATTCTTTAAAAACAATAATGAAAAACGAGAGCTAACCCCACGAGTTGCACGATGGATATTAAGACTGCAAGAATTTGACTTCGACGTGGAGCATCGATCTGGTGTGAAGATGACGCATGTTGACGCGTTAAGCCGTGCCCCAAATGAGAGTTCCCAAGAAACTCAAACTGCGTCTCTAAATGTTTTTTCAATTGCTATAGAAACTAAAGACTGGCTCCTCACCATGCAGCTACAAGACAAGAAAATTTCAGAATTGCGCGAAGTTTTAATGCGAAAGCCCGATACTAATGAAGAGAAACAAATTCATCAAGATTACAAACTAAGAGAAAATTTACTTTACCGAAATGTAGATGGCGATTTGAAATGGGTCGTACCCAAAGATATTATTTGGAAGGTAATAAAAGGATGCCACGACGACATGGGTCACTACAGCCTGGATAAGACTCTACATATGATTAAGAAGCATTATTGGTTCCAAAAGATGAGAAAGAAGGTGAAGAATTACTTAAACTCCTGCATCGAATGCGCGTATTATAAAACTAAAGGCGGAAAAAAGGAAGGAGAACTATACAACATAGAACGGGTGCCGATACCGTTTCAAACTGTTAATGTGGATCATCTTGGACCATTCCCCAAGAGTCTAAAGGGAAACACTCACCTTTTAGTATACGTTGACAATTTTACGAAGTATGTGTACATGGAAGCGGTAAAAGACACCACAACGAAAAACACCATAAAGGTTTTAGAAAATATTTATGCTATTTTTGGACCTCCGCGACGTTTGATATCTGACCGTGGCACTGCTTTCACTGCTAAGAAGTTTGAAGAATTTTGTAATCTGCATGACGTGTCACACATCAAGACAGCTGTAGCCACCCCGAGAGCAAATGGACAAGTGGAGAGATTCAACAGAAGTATCCTTACAGCTGTTACCACATCGCAAACACGTGAAGATGGACGTGATTGGGACATTCGTGTAAAGACGCTGCAATACGCCATAAACAGTTTACCGAATCGAACAACAGGACAAACGCCCCACGACTTACTATTTGGATTTCAACCACGCAATGTGCTAAAGAATCATCTCACCCTGGCGTTGGCAAATGAGGAATTAGTAGACCGAGAGGACCTCAGAAAGGTCGCACTTGAGAAAATCGAATGTGAACAGGGAAAACAGAAAATACGTTTTGATGGACAAAGACAACGACCTCGTAAGTATGTCAAAGGCGATTTAGTTCTGATCTGCAGAGAACCGACAGCTACTGGTGAATCCCGAAAGTTAAGACCACTTTTCAAAGGACCATATGAGATTTCCGAAGTATTGGAGAATGACCGCTATCTCCTTACCGACATTGATGGAGCTCAACGAACACAACGAAAATTCCGATCCGTATATTCGTCAGACCGCATGAAGCCATGGTGTGCTCCGTACGACCCAAGCGAAGGAATCGAGGACGATTCTTCTTGTAGCGAGGCCGAATGATAACGTAGATCTCTACCCGACGCGCTTCCCTAACTCATAACTAGAGGGCGACATATGCCGGTAAGCGGGAAGACGTTATACGCGGTCAACGACGTAATAATATAACATTCGTTGTACGTAGGTTAGTGTTTTTTCTATTTTGTTTTGTGTTGTCAGTTGTTTTCGTAACAATTAAAGTATCATAGAACTACTTTGTGTGTTTTATTCCAAGAGTGATCGGCCACGATACAAAGACGACAACACACCTAAAAAACCCAAATAACTTAAAAACTAGTCGAGATGGGTATAGGGATTCCTAATACTGGTTTAAAGAAAATAGAAATTCCTATCTATCAACGTAAAAATATACTGGGTGTTCCATTTAAAATAACAAAGTTACGCACGAGTAAAATTCACAAAGTTTGACTTAGGTACTTGAACATCCTTCGCATTCAATCAGCCAAAGGATCTACCATTTACGGTTTTCATTTCACTTCTCTAAATTAATTCGTTTCCGAGATACTACACCTTTTTTGCAACATTGCATTTTTAAACAAATTGAAATATCTCATAAACTATAAAAATTAGGTATTAGGGAACCTTAAATAAAATTGTTCTAGTTTTTAGTGTACACTTCAAAAATGCCATAAAATACAGGGCGTTCCATTAAGAAAAACATAACTTTGATGTACTGCTAAGTTTTGGAACACCGTATATTGCTTATTATTTTTAAATTGTAGATCTGATCCACCTACATATATCCTAATATACAATATTTCAAAAATTGTTACCACTTGACCACCAGAGACCACGGCGTTACCCGCTGTTGCACCCTGTAGAATCCAAAATTTGATTTAGGGTATCATTGTAATAATTTTCTGGTAGAATTAGTTGCCATAAATCAAATAGCACCTCATATTCGGTGCGACTAGGAATTTATACGAAACGTGGGAATTATAACTGCTAACCTATTTGTATTAGAGACGTTAGAGGAAAAAAAATCGACTGATTTGTTATTACATACTTGGGATATGTTACGTCAGGTGGTGTAAAACCTTTTTGGACTAGGGCTCACGTATGTACAATTGGTAACGAGAGAGCGGATTATTAATTATAATTTTCATTTATTACAAATCAATCATGTAAATGTTACTTTATATTTGATTTAGAAGAAAAAAATTAAGGTAATCATTTGTTATTTAAATAAATCCATTCTCATCTCACCATTGTAATTCAAAATGTTAATTTTCAATTTTTTTGTTTTTTCTATTCTTTACCACATATTCATTATTATCGTCTTGCATTTTAGTTGAAAAAACTATATGCATATAGCCGAAACGTCCAAATTTTAAAAATTTTAAAATTCTAATACTAAATTATGTAAACAAGAAAGAGTTTTATTACACATCCGCTACTATCAAGAAAACAATTTCCATTTATCTGTAATGTTACATGTTGTAGGGAAAAGAGGGTTATTTTGTTGTATCAAGTTACGGAATGAATGACGGATTACGATAATTTTAAATCATATTTATGCAGAATTGAGAGAGTTAATGATTGGCATTGTGAATATGGTGGGGTGGATACAGCGAGACATGCTTTATTTGAATGTCTACTCACTGACGGTCGCTTGCCGAAGTTAGGGCTTTAGCTAAGGTTAAATGGGCCGCGACGCGAAACAGATATTAGAAATAACGAGTTGGTCGTATGGTGGGAATTTTTTAGTAATGTTAGTAGGGAAGTACGTATATATAAATGAAAATGTCACAGACTATCTACGTCATTTACGGACGCTGTATGAACGTCATTTACATTTATATTAATGTTTATATATTATTTCTATAACATATTTTTTATTTTGCTAGCAACAAATGGAGTCATTGGTAGTAACGTCGTATCGGCATCATTTCGACGTAAATTAATCACGTACTTACTTGGTAATTAAAATAACGTTCTTTATTGGTCGATATTTGATGCATCAACGTCGTCATCCATTTTTATTCAAATATCGACGTATATTCCACGTGAACCTGCTACCTGGAAAATCATGTCAGCGATATTTACATCAATTATTACAATGAAAAAGCGTCGAATGTAGCATTTTTCCCCAAAAGGGCGTTCATTTTTCATGTGCTTACACAAATTTATAAGCAGGCACCAGATTCGATATATTTTTTTTATAGAAAAAAGGGAGTGGAGAATTGATTATTGCACCTTCATATGTTACGCATCAAATATTTATGAGGGCTGAAGCGTTCTGTTGGAAATAAAATATTCACGTCTAATCAGTTTTCGCTTAAAGGAACCCCTGAATATTTCAATACTTTGACGTGAGAAGTGTGTAGGCGTGGATGTATTTTGTTGTTATAGTTGAAGACGTGATTTCAAGAAATATAGGAATGTGTTGATGGATTGGAGTGCTAATTGACAAATTCATAATTCTATACGACAGGGCTCTTAGCAAATTAAACGAACATTCCAGCTGTGATAGTCCATTTATCACTGTAGTATTTCCTTAAAAAAATCCTGGAATAATGATAATTGATGGTCTACTCAAAAGTATAATATACAGCGTGTCCACCGAAAACTGGGTCTATTCTATGTACAAAAATAACACCACTTTATACAAGCTACCTACGATTGTTTGTGACGTACATGATATCATTGAGCCAATAATAAGTTTGACAAACGAATAGAATTACCTACGCGCACAGATAAATAATCCAATAACCAATCACATTGCGGCCTATGAATTTCGTATTTTCCATGATATCTATAGTTTTACCCGAAAATTCAAGTAAAAACAAATAAATATAAAAGATCCTCATATTTTTACAGCAAAATTAATAGTTCACTAGTAAAATTACTTTTAAAGTGCACTAAATACCCCAAAAAAAATGTCAATTTTATACTTTTAAGTAAATTTTGAGAGTAAATACAAAATTGTACATGTTTTTTCCTGTATTTTCCTTTTGAATTTTTGTTACATCTTAAACTTACATGAAAAAGCTATAAATTTTACCGAAATTTCTTTTTCCATGTTAAATATCCTAGAAAAAACATGTAAAACAAAGTATACATGATTTATTGTGGTAAATTCACAACGTCATTACATGTAATATTCCTGATTTACCATAGCAAAATTACTGTAATTTTTTACAGTGTACGCAAAGCCCTTTCAATTTATACTAAACATTTCGGATACCTGATGCCGAATTTTGTAGATAATCAATGATTTTAAATAAATCTAAGGAATTTTCATTTTGGCTTAGAATATAAACTTTATATAATTGAATAAAGCATCGAATTAATGAATATGTGTATTCGTTATCTACGGAGAATGAGGGTTTCGGTGGAAACGTTATTTTCCTACTCTGTATAAAAAAGAACGACGTGAGTATTGCGAGAGAATGTGTCAAATCTGGCCAAGAAGAAGAGGCACAAAGTGGTTGCATTATCCAATTCATAAATGCCCGTAGTTGATATTACCAATATCAACTACGGACATTTATGTTGTAATTAGTGTGATCGAGGTTAATAGAAGGCGTGCAGCTCCCAAAAATGTTTCAGTTTTTGTTATGAGTATTAATCTATCAGGACTTCTTCAGTTATGAACCAAAGAAGCACTTCATTATTGACTATATTCCCGTAATGGATTTATAACTGCTGGGAGTAACTTTATCAAACATGATGATGAACCCTCATCTTCATTAGCATTATTAGCTGTTTATTTCCGGATGATAGCATTGATGATGTCATCCGGAAATAAACAGGGCTTCAGAAATTATCATTTCAAAAGGTGTTGTGTGGATGAAAAATTTAAATACCGTTCTAAACGCATAAAGTGCGATTTTAGATGTTATCATAATTTCTGCAAAAGTAAATAATTCTGTGACATTTATCATTCTATTTTTTCTTTTCGGGGTAGATTGAATCTAAGCAATTTATTGCTTTTCAGGCACCCTGCTGTGTATGCACACGACAAGTGGGTACAATTTATTAATTCTGCTCGCAATATCAAACGTATAAAAAAGTTAAACAATTATTAAGAAAATTTAAATACAATTTAAATTAATATAAGATAGATATAGACGGAGTGAATTATATGAAAATTAATAACGTGATTTCCGTTCATAAAAAGGGTGGCATAGAGGAGCTATAGGCCAATTGCATTTGAATCAATATTATGAAAGATAATGGAAAATGTGATGGCAAATAGATTCATATGCTATTTAAACAGATTTAGGCTCATAAACCTTCAATAGCATGGTTTTCATAAAAGATTCTCGACGGCTCTTATTGACACCTTAAACTAATTGTATACGAGGACTGCTGATGTAGAGATTGTATTAACCACATTAGAAGATTTTATTACAGCTTTCGACAGTATAAACCACAATCAATTTACTGGGAAACTAGAAGATATTGGAATTAGAAGGAAATTGCAAGAATGGTTATTATTTTACATTACAAACCGACAGAAAATAGTAAAAATCAATCACACTTATTCTAGTAACGTTTGTACATGTACATGCTGGCGTGACTCGGGATGACTAAGCATCTATATTAGGTCCACTAGAACGATCTCAAATCGAATGCTGACAATAGTAAAGTGGTTATTAAATCAAATGCAAGAGAACTATCGCAGAGATGCTCGATTCAAATAGTTAAATAAGTTAAATATATTATGTGTGTCTAAGAGTTATCGCAAACGGTCCCACCTGCCTAATACTTTTTCATGCTAACTTCATGGCATAAGTTACATATGCAGCTCATAGAATCTTGGTGCTACAAAAGAGACCTATTGGATGCAAATTTGCACTACATTATTGAGACAGTTGCAAACACGTTTTCCAACGAAATCGCTTACTTACAATGCCCATCACTTATGTATTGAAATATATAGTATATATTGAGGCACATATTGCACAATTCACGCCACTCAAAGACGTAGTACCAGATGTAATACGAACCTGCAAATACCTAAGCAAAGATTAGTTCACTTCAAAGCAAATTTAGTCGACAAAGGCATTGTACTGTATAACCATCTTCCAATAGATATAAAGAACATCAATGTTATTGTATTATTCAAAAAAAAGTAAAATCACTATTAATTCATAAAGTCTATTACTTGGTAAACAACTATCTTAAGGATGGGTTTCAATAAATTCTTTTTTTATTATAAATTTTTCATATTCATAAAAATTTGTTATTTTTAGTTTTGATATTCTTGTTTTCAGTCTACTCTTCACCTGTCCAGTATCAATATATGTTGATCAAAATGGATTAATAATTGTTATTATTATTATGATTACTCTTATTATTCCCCTTTTATTAATTTCATTCCAATATTCTATATGTCTCTGATTTGTTTTTTGTACTAAACCTTAATAGATCTAATGACAGTTTTCTTCCTTGTTCTAATAAACTTAACTATGATACACCAAAGTAAATCCAAAAATGATAACCATATAAAAATTTAATCACTCCATTTCGATGTTTGTATTTAGAATTTACAATTTTGTTTGAAAATGTTGTTTGTTTATTTCTAGTATGTCCTATATATAAATTTTATTTATTTTGGATTCTAATGTGTAAACGGATATTAAGCGTGTCCTATTATACAGCAGAAGGTACATCTACTACGTACAGCAGCATGCGCTTCATACATATAGCATATAAGGATGTATATGACTGTTAGTATTTGGGTTGGTGCGTGCGGTATAGTACTTACCTCCATTACCTGCAGTTATATAAGCTATTATAACTTAGGAGCGGTTAATTAAACTTGTGGACTTCATTAAGGATATAGAAAGATTATAGGATTATGCTAACATTGCTATTAACATGTCTTAGTAAATATGACTGTAATTGTATGCATGAGCCAACATTTATCATAGTCTCTATTACATTACCTAGAGGCATTACTATTTCGATGACACAGTATTTACCATGTTCCTTTTCAAGTTAATTAGTAATTACAAAGAGGGGTTGGTCATCAAATAAACAAATTGCCATGATATATTAAGCACATTAGAGTTGATTCAAGAATACCACTGGAAACAATCGTTATAAATAAGACTATAATGGCTCAGAAATACTTCATGAAGGAAATTTTACAGCACACAAGAACAGTGAGAAGCGTATCCTGGGGTACGCCGCATCATCCGGGATAAATTTAGTGTCATAGTCAGGAATCACATATCCAAGAAACTCTGAAATCCGTGGAACTTTCGGGGGATTCATACCTCAAAAATTATATGGCAATATTGCGCGGGACAACAGGTGACGTCAAGTATTTTTGGGTGTGATTCTGAGTTTTATGGAAACAAGGCGCATGCATGGTGAAAAATAGAATATTTCTCTATTGTATTTTTAGCATAGTGGTAAAGCTGGTTTATGTGATGTTACATAGTCCATTAGGATATGACATACGAAATCGAAACCGACGATTTCAACTTTCTTATCACATTAAATCAAATTTTAGGCTAGGAATTGCAACTGATACATCACCCAAACTGAAGATACACGTTTGCAAACATCGTAAAGTTGACATATTTTAAATAATGCAATTTTAATGTTATCAATTTTTCAGATATCTGGCTTTGCTCAAAGAAATATAAAGAAACATGAATGAAGTAATTAGTCGAAGAATCATTAAGGAGGAAAACTTATTGGTAGTACGAAATGTGGTCAAGATATTATTGTTCCTTAAGGAGATTTTTAATATAATGGAAGTTTATTTACCTGCCCCGGAAAGTGATAAAGTCTATAAAAAATTGTGAGTCATGGGTAAATAAAATGATTTTTACAGAGCTTTGCCTTGTGAAATGTTAGTCTTCTATTGTAAGACTTTATATCGGTGTTTCCAGTTGTAAACTTCCTGTAGTTTTGAACCGTTATATTGTAGCCAAAGCAAATCAAAAAGATTATGGAATTTCAAGAAAAAATGTAAAAAATGAGTTTTTCCTGAAAGAGCATTTTCAAAAAAATGATGACGAAATTGCAACAAGATTCTTGTGAATTTTCAGGGAACTGTTTTTCTCTCCTTATTATCGAAATTGGAAAAGTGCGCACAGTGTTCGTTTTTAAGCAAAATTCGGCGCTTGATTACAAGAAGAGATAATGTTTCCTGATACCGACCATTGAAAGAATTTGAGGATACTTCAGTAATAGTTAAATGTCAAAAAAAATCCAACAATTAAGAAAAGGTGCACCGATTGCCGATTTAGCTTTCGCGACATAAATGATACTAAGGGAAAGTGGTGATTGAGCTACTTCTCGATCACAACAACCCTTTCAGGATGGACGTGAATTTTAATTCGTTGGAGGTATCCAGAAAAATAACAGTACAGTTATTCATTAGAACACGGGAGCAATGTCTTCTTCCCACTCATTGGCACTAGAAGCTCTTCTGAACCTACCACCCTTACACATTGTTGTAGAAAGTGAAGCCAGATTAACTGCATATCGACTCTGGCAAATAGCGAATCAATCGCCACATACTCATGTCTGTCTGACCAACAAGCTGCTGGAATCGCTTACTTCCGACGGCATGCCCACGGACATGATGTGTACTCGACCAATGATCGATGCGTACTTCACTACCTCGCTTCCAACCAGAGAGGAATGGAGATGCAACGAAAGAATCCTGATGCAGGGCAGATGCCAGCTGGTTTATGGACGGTTCGCGAACCGAGCAGATTATGTGCACAGAAATATTTTGTTACAGTCCAATAGTTAGAGGACACCACAACCTTGGGACAACACACAACGATCTTTCAAGCGGAAATCTATGCAATTAACATGTATGTGAGAGAAATTTTTGATAAAAACTACACGCACAAATCAATAAAAATCTTCAGCAACAATCAGGCGGTGCTAAAAGCAACAGAGACGCATAAATGTAACTCTAAACTGATCTGGAGCTCTGAACACACTCGAAACACATTGGGGATGGCTAATAATCTATCCCTAATTTGGGTGCCTGGGCACTCGCTCATTCTTGGAAATGAGGAAGCAGCCAAAAAGGGTGCTGTGGAGAAATTCCAGGGACCAGAACCTGCCACTGGCATACCTACGGTAGCTAACTGGCATATTAAATTCTGAGCAAACCAAAAAATGTTCCAGTATTCAAGAATTGTCCTGGTTTGGTGCATGCAAAGAGTGTATGTCTAGAACCCACACCAGAACCAAGGAACTGCTAGACTTGACCGCAAAAATGTGAAGGTGAATGCCTCTGTCCTTACAGGTCACTGTAAACTCAGAAAGCATCTACACAGATTTATATTCCCCATATTGTAGAGTTGTAGAAAGGAATAAGTTTTTTAATCCACAGCAAATTTCAATCTCCCAAAAAAATATGAAGTATCCGTGCAAAATTTATTGAATAACACTTGTGAAAGCATTTTAAAGTGTATTTCGCTTGAAGCACGAGATGGTTCATTACTTTTATTATGTAAGTGGGATTTTGATGGCAGTTCGGGATATATCTACTGCGTATAAAGACCAAAGTCAAGATGCACCACGTGCGGATGAAAGTAAAAGGTCCAAGCTTCAAGGTATTGTCGCTATTTCAGCACAGGAGGTAGCAGCTGGTGAAAAATGAAATTGAAATTTGATCTCATATAAGTAGTAATAGATAAAGTAAAGTTCACTTTTAAACACGGTCTATAAAATTCTAACAACGTTAATTCAAAGAAGGCTAATAAACATTAAAAACCTCATAGGAGATTACGGTTTTCAAAAAAGGAAAATCCACTGTGGGCGCGATACACAGTCTTAAACAAATAATAGAAAAAGGAAACGAATACAGGATAGGATTGGAAGTAATGTTTATTGATTTCAAGCAAGCCTTTGACTCAATCAACAGACAACAGCTAGTGAGAATTTTAGAAGAATTAGGTATTCCTACTAAACTTAGAAGATTAATAGCAATGACACTCAATGAAACAAGAGCAAAAATAAGATTTAGCACAGGTCAAACAGAGGAATTTAAAATTAGTAAAGGGGTGAAACAAGGAGATGCTTTATCAGCAACGTTATTTAATCTAGTAATAGAGTACATGACAAAGAGCCTAAATAAAGGAAACATAAGAAACCGAGGAGCGCAAATAATAGGATATGCGGATGACCTAGTCATAGTAGCGAAACAAAAGAAAATATTAGACGAAATATACGAAATAGTCAAAGCTAAAGGAAAATGTCTGGGGATGGAAATCAACATAAACAAAACTAAGCATATGCAGATAGGAGGAGATGAAAGGAAAAAATCAACTAAAATAGGAGGAGACACTTTTGAAACTGTCAGTAAATTTAAATACCTAGGAGTAACCGTATGTAGAACAGGGGATAGGATAGAAGAAATAAAGGAAAAGATACAACAAGCGAACGCAGCGTTTTACGCAAACAAAAAGACTTTCATGAATAGACAGATCTCAAAAAGAACTAAGGTAAAAATGTACCAAACTTTGTTAAGACCTATATTAACATATGCCGCCGAAGCCATGACCATGACTAAAGAAGGAGAGAAAATGCTGTTAATTCAGGAGCGGAAAATGATAAGAAGAATGTTGGGTGGAGTATTGTTGGAAAGTGGAGTGTACAGAAGACGAACTAACAATGAAATAATGAAAGAACTGGGCGGTAAAAATATATTAGGGTATATAAAAATGTTGAGGATAAAATGGTTAGGATATTTAGGAAAAGGCCGGAGGAAAATGCGAGGGCACTGACCGAATGGAATATGGACGGGAGAAGGGCGAGAGGCAGACCAAGAATGAGATGGATGGATGAGGTGGAAGAGGATCTGAGGCAAATGGGAGTCAAATCTAGATGGAAGGTGTTGGCACAAAATCGCAGCACATGGAAGAGAATAGGAATCAAAGCCAGAGAAATCGCCTGGATGGTATAAGGTCAAGGATCTGATTCGGCCAATAAGAATCTGGGGAGCTCTAGCGAGCGGCGAAGCTCCGTACGGGGCGTGGAGCCACATATATATATATAGATAAAGTAAAATGGTCTCTATTGCAACAGACAACCAGGCGATGCTGGGGCATTATAGAAGTCCAAGATAAAATCAAGGTTTGGAAATTCGCATAAGTGTTGAACGACCGGGTCGGCCACAGAAAATCGGTTAGGACTTCCTGAATGTTTCGTGATCGAAAAAGGTATCATCAAGTTTACAGTTTCAGAACCTGTCATAAGAGTATCAGGATAAGAAGGTTCTAAGAAAAAATACTGGAGCGATATAATCAGGTAGATTGATGGAAACTTATATTAAGAAGTCAACCAGAAAAAGAGGAACGATTAGTACTATTCGGAAAACTTCTTCACGTGGAATAAAAGCACTAAAATCGTTTCCCAAAACGCGGAGGAATTTGATTCTTTTTACTATTAATCTGTAATCAATTAAGTTAAGGAACTTCCCATAACAAAACGTTGTTCCGTTTTCACAAAGTTTGATTGATAATTAGGTCTATATTGTAATTTATCGTTTTGGTACGCGTTGCTTTTAAAATGTACATATTATTCATCGCAGTTGTAGTTTTAGGCAATGCTAAACCAGCTTTGTAAAAATATAATATCGCTGAAGTTTGTAGCGAAAGGTACATTCGTAGAAATAATCATCTGCAGAAACACTAATTATCGATGACGGCAGGGTTATTTTATATTGTTATTTTTACATTTTTCTCTTCTGATAATCAGTAGCTTTGCACCGTTAATTACTCGTTCCTTCGTAAAAAACAGGTTGAATACTTTTCTGATTATTAATTCCTAAAACGTGGCCACCACATGTTTCCAGTACAAATATCGAATAATGCTTTAGTTTTCATTTCAGAAAATCCCAGCTTTTAATACGTGGAAAAGTAACATGTTGACAGCATACACATACAGATCTGCGTTGAGTGTTACATGCCGATGACAAACGGATGTTTACGTCGAACATTCAAATGTAGTTGTTGAATTTGCGATATTCCGGTTCTGTGTGATCAGATAGCTGTCACTGCATACTGGAATCAACAAGCTAGTTTCAAATGACAGAGAATATATACAGTTATTCATTATTTAATATTTGTAAGGAAGAATGAATTCACGCAATATTTTAAACAATAAATGTTTTAATAAATTTCATTGAAGAGTAGTCTAAGGAAATGATAACATTCATTTACAAAATAAGAAATCTTAGTTTTGCTACAGACACTTGTGATACTGGAAGGCGATATTCTACATTGATTATATGTATATCGACGTAATTTCTTTGCTTCAGCTGAAACAAAAGTTACAAAGCACTCAGCCTTATTAAACTTATTTTCTCAACGATATTCTAGCTCTAACAAAGAATATGTATGAAATTACTAAAGCAAAGTTCGTTTCAATGGAAAATAGTAGATGCCGTCGCATGTGCAATGAACCAATATAGGCAATCGGTTTTCGTTGCTAGACTACTAGAACTAATGATAGTTCAATTGTGCGTGATAAACATTATACTTCGCGCAAATTTTGGTGACGTATTCTTCACTAAGGATACGAGTTCTACATAAAAGTATTATTTTAATCGATTCTGTACCTTCTAAATCGAAAAAAAAAAATATAGAAATATAATATACTTACGACACCATTTTGAATTGCAAGTTATCCACTTTGATTCTGCAATTATTGTTTTTTTCAATTAGCAGTTTAACGAAAATCCTATTTCTGTATACCGTTGCGTTCAAGTTGCCTTCTGATATGCTATCTCCGTACTCAGCTTTGTAGTAATCATAATTAAACTAGAAAAGAAATAATGACAATTAGCAGGTATTTCATCCAAAATCCTTCGATATCGATATTGATTAGCGATGGTGTGTAAAATCAGTGCAGATTTTTCAACAACATTTATAAAATCTGTCATTTATGGAGGTAGATCGCGAAAAAAAGATTTGCCGATTCAAGTAATGTTAATGTTAAAATCAATTACGCAGAGTTGCATAAAATTGTTGTTAGCTCAACTTGCTATTTAGTCCATTCAATAACATAGCCTGACACGCATTTTGGTGCCTTCTATTCTTTAACGGTTTTTAGGTAATTTTTGGGTGTAGATTTCAAAATAACGGTTAGATTTAGTCTATCACATCTAGTTTTTGAAATATGCTACAATTTTTAAATTATGCATTTTCGGTTAAAAGTACATATTAGCATTTGCGACAAAGGTACATTAAAAACAAAGAACACAAAGTAAGGTATGTAATTCAGAAAATAGATAAATATACACTCATAGCTTATCATATAAAAATGTTCTTTTACATAATTTTCTAGCATGGAGTTTAATAGGACAGACTGTCTGTAGCCTTCAGCAGTAGTCGGCCATCATGTGGGTATCTCATTGTCCTTGATATCGTTCTTACACTGTCTTAATGTTTTGATGAAATGTTTTCCCATGAGTTTCACTGTAATCACCTAGGTTTTGTGAGACTCGATCTAAGTGATTGTAGAAGTAGTGAAATTTTATGCTCATGTTACAACCAAAATATTAAATTTAGAAAGCACATTTTCCATCAATTCCGCGCAATCCCAGTTTTAGGATTACCAAGAGAAAAATTGTATTAATTTAACAATGAGCACCAAGCATTATATTCATTCTGGTTCATTGTTGTGCTAAATTCTTTTATAGGCTGTCTTATCTGAGGGCTATCTAATATGTCCCAGAAAATTTACTTTAATTTCATTACTGAGTACCCCAAGCAAAGGCGAAAATAAGATTTTCTTTCTCGCAACCAAAGATTCGTCGATTAAGTTTTCTTTCTCTGGAACCTTGACGTTTGTCAAAGCTGATCCTATCTCCGCTGTCCCAAAGATATAAAAAAAGAACAAGGATATTGTATATATCCACTTTGCTGTCCATGGAGGAAGAACCATTCTTAGATCGACACAAATCACCCACTGATGTTCTTCATACATTTCTTTAGGACTAGTGATATTATCTAGTATTCCTCTTTCAAGGTGGTAGGATGACCAATGGATATTGCGGCATATATGTTTTTTTTATGCATAGCCGGGTGTAACCCGAAGAAGGCAATTCGGCCAGAAAGATCTATTATTCCCCCATGTACATTTTAGCCCTTTCATAAAAGTTTGCAATCTAGCTGAGAGTTAACTTGCCGACTTTGGGTTCGTCCAACCGATCGACCCCAAAGTGCCTCTGCTCTCCCCATCCACTGCCGGGCAGTTGACAAGAAGGTGAGCAGGAGTTTCCTCCGCACTCCCAAACTTTCTGTACAGGGGACAGTTTACTGGCCCCATATGGTACATGTGTTTGTTTAGTGTGCAGTGCCCAGTTAAGATTCTTGTGAGTAATTTCAATCTGTCCTTGCTCATAAAGACTGCCTTACGGAGTCTTTCCTCATTCGGACGAAGCCCTAGTGATTTATAGTGTCTTGCGCCGGCGAGTCCATTCCAAAAGGAGCAGTGTCTAGCAGCAAGTTGGGCCCGGCCAAACGTTTTGATGCTGCCATATGAGCTACCACACGTTGGTTCTGAACCTAAGAACGGCAGCTCGCTGGCTTCATTGCCTCTGATCCCAGAGTGACTTGGCACTTATCTCAATGTAACATTTAGATGTTCCACCAACTGTTTAAGTTTTCTGTGGCACTCCAGTAGCACCTCAGAGTCAAATCTGACAGCCCGCAAAATTTTCAGGGCAGTCTGGCTGTCGGAGATGATTTCTACCAATTCTTGCGCAGGCAGTTTGAGGTGCCCTCAGCACAAGCCTGGATCGCAATAATTTCGGCCTGGAAAATGGTGGGAGAGGCTCCTACGCGCTTTCCAGATTCCAACACCCGTGCCATTATTCGTTTTTGAGGCATCGACGAACCAGCGGGATACACTCCGATGTAGTTTGTGGATGTACGCCGCTGCAGTTTCCCTGTTGGAGATATCTACGCTGTAGTCCCCAAAAGAGCTGAAAATAGGCGGGATCTTATCCGCCTTTATGGACAGTGGTACTGTTTGTTCGACGTAGTTGAAGATGCTATTGTAGTCTCCAACTTTGCCGGAGAAGCCCTTGCATCCACTACATTTTGCTCTGTAAGCCCCTAGGGCTGCTTCAGATGACAACACTGACTGCAGTGGGGCAAGCCCAAGAATGATCTCCATAGCAACCGTCGGCGTCGAGGACATGGCTCCCATGATGCCAAACAGGCAATCCTTTGGATTTTACTAAGCCTACTTACAGCATAGCCTAGATTAGTTTTACGCCACCAGACTAGCAAGGCATAAGTTATAGGGGGTAGTATAACTTTCGTGTACCGGTGCAGGTTTAGCTCCCACGTTTTACCGAACGTACCTCTACAGGCCCAGAAGTTCCTAATGGCTTTGTTGGTCATATGTTCTAGGTGTGGTTTGTACAGCAGTTTGGTGTCTAAGACAACACCCAGATATTTAACCTCGATTGATACGAGTATTTTAGAGCCGAATATAGTGGGACACTGGAGTTTGGGAAGTTTCCTCCTACATGTGTTTTGCTAGAGTTAACATTAAGAGCCTCTCTTATACGCCACCTCTCAACAAGCCTGAGCGCGACCTGCATCCTTTCGGATACCACGCCCTTAAATTTCTCGCAGACAAGAATGGTGATGTCATCGGTATTGCTCTGCGCGTGGAAGCCAGTCCCCGAAGTTCAGAGAGCAGGCCGTCCACCACAAGGCACCACGGCAAATATGTTACGCTTGTTCAAAAGAGCATATTTCAAACTACGTTTTGAACTGTCAATAAAAAGACGCAGTTAGTCTGATGTTCTGTCTTTTATAAGAACCTTGCATCATTACAGAATACTAGGTTATTTTCGTGGGAGAAAAAGGGCAGCAGGTCCTTTTCTCTCTTGCGATGAAATGTAATTTTAGTACTTGTACCAAGCAAATTCTTTTCTTTCAGTCCGGAAGCAAGTAATTCTGAAGTATCTTTGAGAGGCTCAGACCCTTACTGAGATCGTTCAGTTCTTATTAATTCAAACGTTGGGGTTTTTAACTGTGATAAAGAGTTTGAGAAAATTTAAGATACCAATTCTGTTGGAAATAAATTCAAAAGCGTCATGGTAAATGAGTAACTTGTAAAGGTGAAAATTTAACTGTTTCATTGGATGTTACTGAAAATGGCAAAACAACTTTAACAGAGAAAGTGTATCGTATCGGTTAAGGCTGCAGTCGAATACTGAAAAAAAGACCATTTTTGTCCTTATAAATTCAGCAATTTAAAGTGTAACTTTTGTTCTTCGATGTGACCTTTGTGCATGATTTACAGCTGAGCGAGAAGATAAAAAAAAAATACTTCGAAATCAAATTTAATGTTCAAGCACTTTTATGTCAAATGATAGAGCATGTCCTCAGAATTGCAGATGATAGATCGTTTTTGTTGTTGTGGGTACCATTTGACATAGAGTCTCCGGAAATAATGCAGTCTCTTGGCGTTTTGTATTTAGTTTCCCATTTCTTTTATCCATTAAATTATACCAGCCGTTCCAGATTGAAGTAATCCTCTGAGTTCATTTTTGCCAAAAATTGTCTGCCTTTTTGCTTTTAGAACAATTCACGCAGAATGTAGTAAGCGTATTCTGTCCATTCCCATTACCCAATTGGCATCTCCAGTGTTTGATTGCAATTTGGTGTTCCTTTCGGTGTACAGTGTCCTAACCACAAGTTAATGCGGTGCTCACCGTCTTAACATGTGGTTCTCTGTTTAGGATTACTTTACATTTCACATTGTAATGTCTAGTTATGTTGAGCATGTGCTCCATCTAAATGTATTTTGGTTTGTTTAAATGGTTTTCCACTTTCTTTTTTTTTGTCTCTGAGGAAGCAATAAATTAATTGCGAAAGCTTAGACGGATAACAAGGAAATTTATTTAATCCACTGGTTGTATACCCAATAATACTTTCTTCAAATAGCTATTTAACTACATGTTTTGGCATTTGAATTGGTTAGAAAAGGTTTTTGACGACCACAGATACACCACAAGTTTGATCACTTTTCACGCAAATATTTCTTTTTAATTTCTCGCTATCCACTTTTCTAAATAGCGGCAAATGTCTCTTATGTGTAAGAGAACATACTTCCTGCCGCTTAAATAAATTATTTTTTATAAGTTTTTAAAGTTTCTGAATTCATGCTATGTTCCTTGAAGGAAGGCAAGCATATTTATATTTTCATCACACATTCCTTTATTTAGGATAATTTTCTTTTCTTTTTGCGTTAAAACAAAGCCAGCCTTTTTAATATATAAGGCAATGAGTTACAGTAGTCAATTAAACTTCCACTTAAAAAAATTAGATATAATTGGTTTGAGTTCCATCACTCAGAAGTTTAAGCTTGTTAGAATCACTCACCAAACAGATACAATTATAACTATAAGTGCACCGAGAAAGAGTTTTACTATATTTCACATTAACGGACGTATTTAAACGTAACAAATATAGCGAAAAATAAATTAATTAACTATATTAGCTACAGGTAGGTTGGAAACGTGAATGTTAAAAGCACTGTATATTGCATATACGTGTATCGCTCTAATTAGAACTTTGTTGGGAGAACTTCCGACGAAATGAAATTACTTACTTTAAATTCCCTCAGCTCGATATTTCCGTAAACTATCAGCGTGTCTCCCTCCTCCAATATACTCATCCTCTTAACTCTGGTGAGAGTAGCCATGTCCAGCACTTGGCCTAAATTGGTCTCCAAAGACCCCTGTTGCGTTCCGGGCGGTCTGCTTTTAAAAACCACTTTCAGCGGTTCGGCTTCTAGGTTTCTCAAGCTCTTGTCTACTAAATACGTTTTGGCGGTGCATAATAGCGGATCGAACAACCTGTTTGCTATGGCGGCCCTTTGTTTTGCGACGTCTCTTGAAACAGAAAAACTTAACTGAGTATCGGTGACACATTTTAGTGTTTTTCTTTTATTCTTTCTATGTTTTGCTTTTGTGAGCTACAGTAGTATAGAGGATAAGTTTATGAGGGAGTTTAAGATATTTTTGTACTGAAAGAAAAAAATATAAGTATCGGAATTGTTCTGTATTTATGTACTTGAGAGGAGGAATGATGAAGTCGTTCCGACAAGATAAATTATTTAAAGTTTTTCGAAAGAGAATATAAAAATGTATTGGAATATAGAAAAAGTAAAGTACCGTTATAGTTACAGGCTAAAATTAAGAGGAATGAGTTTAACTGTTGCACACAATAAGGATAAAAAAATATTATTTTTCTTTCTCTGGAACTACATAACCTACTTACATTTTACAAAAATTCAAAAGCTAATTTCTTTCATTCAGTTTAAAGTTATGATTATTTTTCTCTTTTGAAGGATCCTTCTTTTTTCCGTAGTTAGTAGTAATACTAATATATTTTTTATGAGTATGGGGTTTAGAGAAATTGTTTAGAGATACCTTCTGTAGAGAATCGAATAAATCAAATAAATTTTAATAGAAAAAAGTATTATATATATATTATTGTAATACACTGCCATGCCAATTATATGAATCTTTAATATTAACTAATAACTGTAATAGCTTCATATTTTCATATGTTTAAATACACCATTACCTTTTTTTTTTAATAGGACACTTTGTATATAAGTAGCTTTTTTTCATTCCACATTAAATTCTGAACACCTTTTGTCATAGTTATTCTTATTCTATCTACAAAACGCTTACGTTTGAGCAATCAGTTTCTGTAGCATTGCAGCAAGGGTGCTCTGCATTTTGAAGTCAAAACAGACTTTATAGTGTTTAAACTATGTGATCGTAAACTATGGTTACACTAGGAATCAATTGCTGAATCAAAGAAAAATACCTCGGTTCATTGGATTTAGGCATTTTTATTTAATGTTTCATTACGTCATAGTAAGCCGTTCCTGGAATCACGATCATACGTAGCCTGGTTGACGTTTATACGAGCCATCTAGCGGGACTGATAGTCCAAACTACCCAAGTTAGATCAATGACTGCACTGCCAGCTATATGATACGGTCGCTTGCGGGTGAGAGTTTAGCGTGTGGCTCCTAGGGGGCGCGCAAGCTGAACTGTTTTCATCCAGTGGATGATTGTACATAAAGCTTGAAATGTGGTAGCAATGAAAGTGGATTTATGCACTAGGAGGACCACTGATGACGCTTGGTAGGCAGAAACTTGAATCCGTTTCTAGTATTATTTTTTCATTGCTCTTGCTATGATGATTTCTACAAAAGGACATGAGTCCGCCTGGTGGCATATTCTATCGGTTCATAGTTTTTACGGTATTGTTGTTTTCAAGGTTATTTAAATAAACAAAAATTATTATTTTAAATGCAAAACCGAGTATATCTTTGCATTAATCGATAAAAAATTAATTATTGTTGGAAGACGCTTTGTATGAACAACGCGAACTGTCTCCTGAAAGTATGTTATGGTTTTTTGAAATATTTTTTTATCTTTATGTTTTGGATTAAGGTATTTCTACGCATATACCCGAGAGGATTGGGGTAACAAGATGATGCTAACAAGTGCACGTCAAATTGACACATCAAGAAAAAAACACCAACCACATAGACTAAATTAAAATTTAAATCACCTAGAAAAAAAAAGCACCAAATAACTTAAAAACCAATAGAGATGGCCATAAGGAATTCTAATGCTAGTTTAAAGACAATAAAATTTCTCTCAGCCTAGAGATATACCGAATACTTTGTTTAAAATTACAAAGCTTCTCTTGAGTTAAGTTTACCAAGTTTGTCCTAGGTACTTGAGTGACCTGCAGACTACTGAACAATGTTGAATATTGCATTCAATCAGTCAAAGGATCTGTTATTACGGTTTTTGTTTCACTACTCTAAATTAAGTTATTTCTGAGATAGTCTAACTTCTTTTTGCATTTTCGAAAAATACAAATATCACTTAAACTATAAAGGTTGCCGCACGGCTTTACCGCTCTTACGCCTTGTATATATAAAAATTTCTCAACGGAAGAAACGTTCATTATACACAGTCAAGTCGTACTCCAACAAAGAATGCGTAACATTATTAACAAAAATTTAAAAAAAAAATCGGTCCCAAAATGCTTCCTTGAGGACCACCCTACTGACTGAAAATGTCATGGTCAACACACTCGAAAGCACGACTCAAATTGCAAAAAACTCCTATAGGGAATTGACCATCATCTAAGCCTGATACAATAATATCATAAAAACCATAGAGTATAAGGTTTTATAAATATTTTGAGATTCCCTACAAGAAACGTTTTTAAAAATTTTCTTTACCCCTATATTTTTCAATTAAGAGAAAATTTCTTCGCACCCTAATAAAGTAGTAAATTGCAATAATAGATTTCAGAGGGTTTTAGAGGGATATACCCTCTTGCTTAATTAAACATAAAAAACACGTTTGATGGTGTTTTCTTCGGACCAATGCTTAAAAGAAATGGTGGAGGCGCTTACTGGAGTCTTACTGAAAGTTCTTTTTGAAGTTTATTAAGGAAACTTTGGAATACACGTGAGGCCGCTAGTGCAGCTCATGTAAACAAATATTTTTTTTTGCGCCTTCATGGCTAGGTAGGGTAATTTAATTATTTACCTCATTTGATCGGGTTCATTCGTTTGTCCTGATAGCAGCTCGTCAATTGAATCTCGTACAACTACTTCTGCTAGCTGTCTATGTAGAATGCTGGTCAGTATGTCGGTAAGTTGTATCCAAAAAGATTTGATAATGCGATTCTTTTCTGCAATTAAAATTTATAATTAAGGATGCTGTATCATAGCAGTAACAAAAACAAACAAAAAATTAATACTTTCAAATTTTTGTCATAATTGTAGCTATCTTTGGGGTTTTGTACTATTACCATTTTCATACCCTGACGTGTCTAGAACAGCTGCAAGGTTGGAAAATACAAAACATAGCTGTTGGCGAAAATACAACGGTAGAAACTAGAAATAGTTACGAGAATGAGCTAATATATTTATTATTTACAGAATATTTAAATGCAAGGTATCTTCAAGAGACAGAATTCCGTTTCGTGGACAATGAGTACTGTAAACCAGAATAATTTGAAGATATTTTTGGCAAATATCTCGTTAACCAGTCCAGTCAGTTTTTCAGATTGAACTTGCAATACCTAGATTCTTTAAGATTCCAGATATATTTAAAAGAAATTTAGAAGTAGCATTTATCCGAATCAGATGTAGTATCATAATAGTAAGAGAATTTATAAAAAATTATTATTCAAGAAGAGGAATAACAATTACCTAAACCATTGTGTACATTCAGATATTACATGCGAAAACGCAGAATTGAAAATTAGGATTAATGTTTTTCTTTCAATCGTCTAAAAAAATCCATTTAAACCTCTTTTTTTCACCAAATTTATTCCTCCACGCATAGCATGGCCACCAACGGGATTTACTAAACCAGGAAAATGGATTTCTAAAAACCCGGATTTCTTGAATTGAAACCTGGACATTTTTTTTTTATAAGCGCATCAATTTATAAATAGTAAACATGCAATTAAAATAAAAATATTTATCAACTAAATCTGGATTCAGTAATTAAAAATTAAAGTTATAAAACTTGAAACATTAAAGTTTCCATGGAAAATTAGAACTAAATATCGTTATTATTATAAATGATGGTTTTTATTTACTAGAGTTTACAGTAAACTAAAACTAGTTTTGAAATATTTATAATAATTACAATTCAGTCAAGAAGGACACTGAAACGTAAAATAAATATAAATACCACTGCCTCAATAAACGAAAGAAACTGGAAGAACAACTTACGAAATCTTGTAAGCTACTATCGTTTATTTATCATAAAATCAGTTAGATTTTGAACATTTCAACCTATCAATCCGAGCATCCCAAATTAAGAGAAAATGAATATGAAATAGCCAGGAAAAAATAATATTCCAATACAATAACTGCAAATTTACAAAAAAATCTAGTGTGCGTTTGTCAATTATTTATCATTAGTCTTCTAGATACTAGGAGCATACCATAAGGCACTTAAATAAAGTTAAAATAACTTTGAGGATGATTAGCACTACACCAGTAACAGTTGCTTCCCCGGGGAGAGATTTCTCTAGATGAAAACTAATCGAAACATATTTAAGAATTGCAATGACTTGTCTAGCACCTCTCGCTGTTTGGGAATCGAAAGATTAGCAAAAATTCAAAATATTGACGGCTTTCGTCCTAAGTCTTTACAATTTTGTAACACCCTTGTTATAAATGCCATAAAAGTATCAAGTGACTAAATCTAATCACTAGTCAAGTGCTAAAATGACAGACTCAGAGGTTTCCTGAAAAAAAACATCCTAAATGAGCCGACAAGTAAAAGTAATTTGTACCATATTTTTAGTTTTCAAAAATCAAACATACCTTGGAAATTTAGAAAAATGTAGTTTCTCCCACCAATAAAGTGCCTTTTTTTTGTAGGAGACATGGCAAAATGTTATTAACAAGAGTTGTTCAGATTAATAAATTATGCAAGTATGCAAAATTTAAACAAGATCGACCATGCTTTGGAAATGTACAAAAAAAGCTATTCCCACTAATAAACCGGTAGTTGGTCCATTAACCGTAACACCTTTATGTTCTAGCTTCTGTATTTCTAAAAATTTCGCAGTACGAATGTGTGTCCATCGTAATCTACACCAGCCCTACACGTAATCACGTTGTGTTTGTCTTTCCTAGCTTGCTGTTGGTTTATCTTTAAGATTAGTATTCTAGAAATGCATCTCTTAAAAATTGCATTTATCTGTCAGGCTCAGCGACACATTTGTTTGTGCAACGTTCAGCTGCTGGAGAATTTACGGAAGCAAGAGGAAATAAGGCATTTGCAGTTTCGCCAAAAACAAAAAAAAACAAAAGACGAATCATCTCATGTCTAGATGCACACATGGGAATCGTGTCTTTCCTAATACTCGTTTATGCATATATGCGCAAATGTAACTCCCTGCATAAATTGTACTGAAGCCCTGGAGATCCTCTCTTCGCCAATGGAGAGAAGAGGACCGTGGAAGATACTGAAAAAAGGACGCATACAAGATGAACGTGCTCCGAATATATTAACGTAAAATAGGAGGAAAACATCGTTCGGAAGACCTGTGAGCTACAGCGCCATATACGACAACAGAGGCGTCCGTAAAAACGAAGAAATCCTCTCCGGGGCGCCATCTGTATAATTCGGGACTGATCAAGCTTAGCGGTCGACTCGCTCTAAATGTAAAGCGATACGATGAGTGATAATAGAGGAAAGAGCAATGAGAAACCACTGTCGATTGGGAAACCGCAAATAACGACAGATCAAATGGTTTGCGATGTTCATCCCGTGGTCGACATAAAACTGATTAAAGCGATTGTTGGGATATACTATACGAAAGCCGCTTTGTCTGATTCTTTTCCTACTGTATGATGAATTGATACTGCGGATTTGCATTGATTGGGTGGTGCACTTAAATAATGACATTAAAAAGTATAAGGTGTTGAGATATAGACGATGAGTGGAGTAGACTGGACTGAACTTCAAATAGGAGTTTTCTAAAACTTGACATAAGATAAAAGATAAAGATAACTTTTTTATTTGAATTAATGGGCAAGTACTTTACAAAGCAAAATATAAGAGAATTACTTAACGAACGATAACAGAAGTTGATAAATGATTCCTTGCAGTGAAAAAAAATATATATAATAAACTGGTTGTAAAAATGTAAACAGTGATATAGTTGAAAAGATACATCCCCTCCTTGCACTCTATAAAAAATGAATCCGCTTGACAATAAAATTACTAACATTTCCAGCAGCTCAGGTGTAGTGTCATAAATTGGTTCAAGTCTTCAATTGACATAGCAGTAGTTACGTAAACTTTAGCTTTGAGAAGGCATACAAGAAAGTATAATGGTATCAAGCCAAGGGACCTAGCCATTCACTGGTTGCCTTCTCCCTACCCACCTATCTGGCAGCAGTTCATTGAGATAATCTCGTATGCAGAGCATTTCAACTGAAACGAGACACAAATAACCCTTTACATACCGTGATTCATATAAAATTCCGAAGTCTCCCAATTGTCATATTAAAGGGAACAGCTTTTAATGACGGGTCTGACGATTTAAAACTCTTCCTGGGAGCGCAGCAGTCCCTACCCTTAAAATTTGAATAGTGAAGATGGGTCTTGTGACCACTCATTGAAAATGTCTTTCACGCAATATCAAAAAGTTGTTTTTTTTTTAGTTTACAAGAAGGTGCACAGGGGGTATTCATACGCCGCCATGCGGTACATGTGTTTATTTAGTGCGCAGTGCCCAGTTAAGATTCCTGTAAGTAATCTCAATATCTGTCCCTGTTCTTAAAGACTGCCTTATGGAGTCTTCACTGATTCGGTTGAAACCCTAGAGATTTCCAGTGTATCGCGCCGGCGATTCCATTCCAAAAGGAGCAGTGCCTAGCATCAAGTTGGGACTTGTCAAACGTTTTGATGCTGCCATATGATCTACCACACGTCGGTTCTGGACCTAAGAACGGCAGCTCGCTGGTACTTCTTGCTAACATGTCAGATATTTAATTACCTCTGATCCTAGAGTGACCTGGCACCCATCTTAATGTGATATGTTGATGTTCCGCCAAATGTTGAAGTTTTATGTGGCACCCTAGTACCATCTCACAGTCAAATCTGACAGCTCGCAAAGCTTTCAGGGCAGCCTGGCTGTTGGAGATGATTTCTGCCCTTCCATTCTTGCACAGGTAGTTCGAGATGCTCTCAGCACAAGTCTGTATGGCAATAATTTCGACCTGGAAAATGGTGGAGAAGGGCCCTAAAGAAGGTAAAAGCTTCGCCGTCTCGCTCTCCGTCCCTCTAGTTTTGCAAAGCCCGTGCCATTACACGTTTTTGAGATATCGACAAACCAACGGGATAACCCCGATTTGGTTTGCGGATGTAGGCTATTGCGGTTTCCTTGCTGGAGATATCGACACTGTGCGATCCCCCAAAGAAGCTGAAAACGGCGAGATCTTATCCGCCTTACGAACAGTGGTACTATCAAGACTTCTTTGAAGATGCTGGTGTGGTCTCCGACTTTGGCGGAGAAGTCCTTGCATCCACTACATTTTGCTCTGTAAGCCCCTAGGGTTGCTACAGACTACAACACCAACCCATCCTGGGAAGCCCAAGAATGGTCTCCATAGCAGACGTCGGCGTCGAGGACATGGCTCCCATGATGCCCAAACAGGCAATCCTTTGGATTTTACTAACCGCTCTTATAGCATAGCCTAGATTTGCTTTTTCATTTCCAAAACAACGGACTACCTCTGCATTTTACGTAAAATACAGGACATTTTAATTCAAACGAGCCACAGATAACTCTTTATTGCTGTGATTTAAATAAAATTCCGAAACCTGTCACTCGTCATATAAAGGGGGACAACCTTTAATAACGGGCCTGATGAATTTAAAATTATTCTTGGGTACTGCTCCCCCTACCCTTCAAATTTGAATAAGCAAGATGGATCTTGTGATCACTCATTCAAAATGTATTTTAATTCTCTTTACAGCAACATGTATCAAAAATTTTGTTATTGCGTGAATAGGATTTTGGTTTCTTGAAAGCTCTGACTCTGACTCTTCTACACTTACACGTGGAATGTATTAATCTCGCATAAAATAATAATAATTCATCTCTTATCATCTTTCAACAATTTTATCCAATTATAGAAAGTACCGCGGCCATGAGTTTTTCTTGTTTTTATTCAGTTCTTTTCGAATGCCAGCATTTTCTACAGATTTCTAGCAATTTATGTAATCCAGTAGCA
Organism: Protaetia brevitarsis; assembly: GCA_004143645.1. NCBI lineage: Eukaryota > Metazoa > Arthropoda > Insecta > Coleoptera > Scarabaeidae > Protaetia > Protaetia brevitarsis. The sequence goes on along the minus strand of RXPK01004156.1, from coordinate 28,977 downwards.
TAATTTCATTTTCACAGTGTTTTTGATATTGTTTGACAGTAACTCATTATTCGATTTTCACACTATTCGTTTTGCTTCTGTTGACGCTCATTCCTGTTTACGAGATCATAAATTCCTTTTCTTTTATATTTATTTGCTTAGTGAATTATATGATCCCAAGTAAGTTTAGCGCAAAAAAGTATTTTTTTTTACTAAATGTAGTGCGAAATAATTTGTTATAGAGATTAGTTTATTTTCAGTTTATATTTTTTATTGAAAATTAACTTTTTATTGCTGTCTTCTACTATCGAATACAAATAACAGCAATGATAATGGAATACTGAAAGATTAGATTATGATTTCAAATAAATATTGCTAGTAAATTATGCTGAAAACTACTCTTTATTGCCGCCACTTAGAATTACTCCCAGCAATTGAGAGTAATAAACTCGTTGATGAGGTATTTAACATTTTATTTTGCTCGATAGTAAAATCGCCGCTTGTTACCGAGTCTTGAGAAACTAGGTATGTAGGGCAAAGCATCGATTAATAGATGAATCGGAGCCATAATAACTTTACGAAGCGCCCGTCAACCTCGTCTGCTGACACGATCGAGAAAAGAATGCACTTCAAGTAGCCGAGCTCAATTTTAATTTAAAATTAACTCCCCCCGAGCTATGCGTCTACTATTCCGCCTCTTTCACACGTGCCAGAGCAATTTACATAGAATTTGAAATTCAACACTCACCCATATCCAATTCGGTGATTTCGTTATCAACTTCGATGCCGTCCTCTTTAAAATAGGATACCTGAAAAACGGAAAAGCATTCGGTAGTAAATAAAGAACGTTTTAGTTGTTACGCTGTGAAAGTGTGAAAAAGGAATTAAAATAGATGGTGATTTATGGCGCACATAAAAAAATCGAATTGTTCGTGCGCGAAACCGTGAAATGGTGCGCACGGAATAAAGTACTCTCGTTTGGGCTACGTATTGGATTCTGCTTGTTTTACGATAGATCGCCTTACTAAAGCACACATTAGACCATTATGTATACATTTAAGCAACTCTGATTTTGTTTTAGTTGATTTTGAAGTCGATTTTCAATTTAGATAAAATATCAATAAACAAATAATAATCTGTATTGACTATTATTTGTTTAGTGGAAATTACATTATTTACTTGCATACTAGTTGCAAAATATTTAGACAAATGACACTGGTAAACAAAATTGTAACTTTGTTGTGCCACATAGACTTTTATATTTTTTACTATAATAGGTGGTTGGCAGTAAAAACAAACATTAAAAAAAATCTGCTAGATAAGAATTTTATTCTCTTAAGTAATTTAAAATATTTCAAAAAACAATGACTTCCTGAACCAAAAATATAAAGCAGTTTTATTATAAGTTACGATCTAATATTTTCTAGCAAATTTAACTCCTGGTTGGTCCCTTTTGATTGCCTAGCAATAATCTGCCAACATATTTGGGTTCGATTTGCCCTGGTAACGTTTTTCCATTTTCGAAATGTCCTAATGGAACTTTTCTCCACATCCTTCATCGCTCACAGCCCCCAAAGAAAAAAAAACCATGTGTGAGTCTAGATAATGAATCTTGAGTGACATGTTGCAACTCAGTGCTTGATAAACCAATAATAGCTCGCTAACCAACACTATGTAGCTCTCACTTTTATGGTTACCTAAAAAATTTGCAACAATATTCTTAAAAGATTTCCATGCTGGTTTTTCTAAATCGCTCAATTTTTCCGAATAACGGATCCTTTATTAACTCCCTAATTTGAGGTCCTACGAAAATACCCTATTTCATCTTTGCGTCACTTATTATTATACGATCCATTGCCTTTACTACACTTGATCAGGCCTAATTTGATATGCAATGGTGGAAGAAGTACTTCGGATGGCTCTACAAAGGGTAAATACTACATTTTTTTGTCCAACAATTAATGATGCACGCGTAGGCCATATTCTTTTATGATAGTGATTAGCTCTGTCTCAACTGTCCCATTCACATAAAAAAGCAGCAGAATTTAGTATAACCCATCAGAAGTCCGAGTAATAAGGCAACAACTTTTAAATCGCCATAAATTTCGAAAGAATGTGTACTATACTTGATATTTTCAAGTAATAACTTCACGTTTTCATAAGGTTCTTTCATATTAGCAGTATTGGCCAGATGTACAGAAGGAAGTATATTTCCCGTTATGCGGCAACATGCCTTTTGGACTTGTTTTAGAAAAGTCAATGAATAAATGCCACTGGGAGGGATTAAGATCGATTTCTAAAGTCTTCAAAATTCCATTTATATCATTACAATACACCAAGCTACGTCTTGAAAAAAATATAATTTGAAGTGTCGATCGCGATTTTAGTTTCATGATGTATCCAATTCCATCCTGCTTTGACTTTTTGACAAATTTAAATCGCGAACCAAATCGTTTAGGTCTTCTTTAGTTATCAAGCGTGCCTTGGTTAAATTTTCTTCAAACTCGGAGTCACTGTCTTCATCAATACATTGGCTTGAAATGGAAGATTGTGTATCGCCAATCTCAAGGGACGCAGATGCAACTAGTTTAGGCAAATTTTCACTATGAGGAACTGGTCTCTTGATTGAAGATAAATTAGGGTAAATAGCTGAAATTTATATCATTCACGTCAGTAAGACAAAAATAGCAGTCCGAAATGTGATCTGTCCTAATCATGGGTACAGCAAATGGGCATATGACGGAACTCTTTCTTCCAATCGGTTAAATTCTTCACGCACGTTATGCAACAAATATGAGGGGCCCAGGATTTGTCTTGATGGGTTACAGTGAAACCAAAATAGCGGTGATAACTCTCCAAGATTAGTTTTATGAAATTTCGTCTTTGTTTTTTGAAAGTCAGTTCACCACAGACATAACAAAAAGAGTTAGGATCGTGGAAAATATGTAAAAAAAAATAAGTTGTCGATTTAGTGAAAAAAAAATAATTATTTCCCGTCACTTGAGACCACTGTGTATTGTCGAGATTCGCAATACACAGTGAAAATATAAAAATAATAATCACAAATTTAAATATAATGATATACAATCCAAATTCCAAAACTTTTAATTATATTATTATATTTTTAAATTTGTAAGTATTAGTTTTATATTTTCATTACTATTGCTTTGTATCCTTTTATAATATTGTAGAACTCCTCCTGAAGAAGTATCAAATAAATGACGAAATATTCCGGTCATATAAAGTAGTTTTTATTAAATAGACCGCTTTACCCATACTTCTCATTTTATTGCTTAACGAAGTCCGGTCGGTACTCCTTTTCAAAGAAAATATAATGTACGTTATATGGAAATGAAACAGTTTCAAATTACTACAAACAATTACAGACGATTCTGAAGGCAACTACGAAAGCGGATTTTCGATATCTCATTTATTAACAGATTCACCTTTAGACAATTTGTTTAAATTATTGCCATTTGTTTATCTTTGAACTATAAACGAATGCAAAATCACTACAAACAACTACAAATGATTTTGAAGGGAACTACGAAAGCGGATTTTCGATATATGAAAGTCGGGTGCGATTGTTTTTTTGAAGGTCCTTAATTGTTAATGGATGGAACTACAATCGAAATTATTGTTACTGCAAACAACTACAAACGGAATAATAACATTATCCATGAAAAAAAGTTAATTTTTGAAAAGAGGGTGCCAGGTTCACATAGGTCGCAAATACTATCTACTCAGTACCTACTGCGATGTAATTCATTTTGAAGCAGTTTATATATCTGCCATACCAAACAAATCATAACTTTCTAGGGGAATTTGAAAATGATTGTACGCATTTTTTACTAAAATACATTTCCCACACCTTACATTACATTCATACGCCAAGCTTTAAAATATTTTGTTAAACAAGGAGGGAAATACTTACTCTCATCAGTATTTCAGTCGGTTTGTATTTCATATCATAATTTTCTACTACAAATGAGTCTTCCGTAATATAAATCCCAACACGTCCGCTACAAATCACATTCCCGACAACGATTCTGTAAAGAAAAAAAAAAAAACAATTCTTAAAGTGTCCAGTAAAACTTTTATACTTAGATAGACGAGTTTCAAACGCAGAAGTGATGTTATTCATCAAAAAAACTCGCAATAAATAAAAAAAGAATACCTGTCACTATCACTTACACGATTTTTCCTATCTGAGAAATGGGCAGGATCTTCTGCAGGGATTTATTGGTCACTTCGTACTCTCCCTCGATCTTCAACTGTCCCGTGCTCAGTTCCAAATTTAAGGTAAACATCGTCAAGTCCAGGGCGAAGTTATTCACCTTAAAGTCTGGAGTTCTCGTTAATTTCAGGTTACGTAATTCCCTGCGCATGAAGAACAGAAATTGGTGAGAATGTAAAAGAGATTACGTTAATATTGTTCGTGGAAGACGAACTTAAAGCTCAAAGAGAACGGCAAAAGTTAAAGTTGCAAACACTGGGATTAAAGCGATTAAAGTGATATCATTCTACTAGCGGAAAATTTAATTAGAAACGTAATTTTTTCGGTGTGTTAGACGCTATTTTTCACCATATAATTTCAACTTGAAAATTAAAATACTGAAGCTAAGATACGAAAGATCTAGGGTATGCAATGCGCGTCAATAAAGGCTTTTATTCATATAAGAGGAGATGTCCGATGATTGAGATGGATTTCTAATATTTGTTCTAAAAATTCTCAATATATTTCACAATACCTTATTTTTCAGATTGTTTGCTTTCAGCTCAATACAAATAATTCAAACTGCTTTCGTAAAAACCCAACAGATGAAACGATTGAAGAAAAAGGTGAAGTTTAAGTAAATAGGAAGGTTATATTGTTCGTGGTATATAAACACGATTTCTAAGAATGTTAACGAGTATATATCAATAAAAAATGAAATATTTTTAAACAGTGTAATCCCATGAAAGCGATGTTAATGTAAAATTAAAGCAATTTTCTTTTGTGATTATGTTATCTAGTTTGAATTAGAATACCTACCGCTAATTGTAGTAAAGTGTAAATTACCCCCCTAGTGACAAGTGGAGTCTAGTTTCAAGATGGGTCTAATATTCATACGTCTACTATGCATCTAGTTATGAAATTCTAGTTAGAAATATGAAAATCTGTGTGACACAAATAAGGTCTGCTTTTTTTCACAAAATGTCTATTTATTAATTACAAAATTCGCGATAACTATTACACCTTTAGGCTAGGCTATAAACGGGGTAATCCTTAATTAATGTAATACAAATACAAACAAGTAAAATCACATGTAAAAATCACACCAAAATGAAGGATAAATAGACAAATCCACAAAATATAGGCTGTTAGGAAGAAATGGTTAGGCAACCAAATTATCAATTGTAAAACTAGAATATCTATATAAAGTTGGCTGCATAACCAGTTCGCAAACACAGGTATAAACAGAGAATACTTTTACCTAACAATATTCATCGTATGCTGATAGAAAGCTTTCTCTCATTCAGAGAAATATATTTGTTTCTCAAAATATGGCAGTTGATATGAATGATTCAACTTTTTTTTTTCTCAAAACAACGAAATACTTTCCTTATTACTGCTGCAAGAACTTTTTTCAATTAAAAAAAAAGCACTTGTAGTGTGAAATTCTTGACGATGAGTAGGGTTTGAACCACCATTTTTCACTATCCCCTGCTGAATTGTTTCAGCAGCGTATTGTTTCTGTGGACTGAATTTCACTGTCGTGTAGGAATTTACTAAGCCGTCCAGGGCCAACATTTCCAAAACCCGATAACTGTTGATAACTGTTTCAAGTATTTCTTGCAAAAACGACACTACTGCTAGTCGTTAATTGATATGTTTTATGATTTTTCTCAAAAAAACATGAATTACATTATCATTTTGATGTTTCTAGACTTTTAGAAAACACTGTTTATCGGGTCCTTTAAAAGTTCTTGACTTTACAATGATATCTCGATTTTGAAACTTTGGTGTTAAACATAGTTAGCTATGATCTATTTAAAAACAAATAACTTCATCTATGTCGCACTTCTGGTTACAACAAAAGTCATATTATAAATAAAAACCTATATTTTTTGTGTATTTTTAGATTCTACAAGCAAGCAATTTTATAAAACATCTACATACCTATTGGTTACCGTTTCAGAGTTATTTTGACTTTTGTGAAAGAAAGCTAAAAAAAATATGATGCATTCAATGCGTATAACAGCTATACAGTAAAAAGTAGAGAGTTTTTATGTTGACTGTGGAAAGTGTGAGTTCTCTACTATTTAACCAAGGAATAAAAAGTAAACAAAATTTTACAGCGTGTCCCACAATCTAGGAATGATTTGGGGTAACTTCTTAGTACTAAAAGTTTTTTTTCAAATGGAACGCCCTGTATATGCTTGCACCATGTGATGTAGAATTGAATCCTCTGTAGCAAAGGTGTTCTTATGCCCATGTATCTCTATCGCTTCTTTTAAAATTAGTGATTTTCAGAAAGTAGTTATTAATTAGTATTTATTTAATAGTAGGAGGTGACGAATAATTTTAATTTTAAAAGCATATCAAAAAGCATATAGAATGAAAAAATACCCTCACCTCACAGTTCCATAAGTGCTACTCTGACGAAATAGGCATATCATATTCATTAATACGGTTAGGGCCGCGTATTCATCTGTTTCGACCAATGCGGCGTGCGTTATTTCGGGAAATTTAAATTTGGTAGAAAGACGCGAATAAAATAGGGTGTGAGGGTTTAGTTGCGTATTATATCCAATTTATAGGTTCTTTTATAAAGGGTTTAGAATTTTTTACGGATGGCTCGAAGGGTGTAGGCGGTACAGAGGTGCCTTTGTTGTTTATAATAGGGGTATTATAGCCGTTTTAAGATACTATTAAACCAGTTTAAGGAAAGTGGAAGTGTTAAAAAAAACATAAAAAAAGAACACTATAGCAAAAACAAATTTTGCAGGTTAAAGTGACAGACTAAATTAATTATTTGACATTTTTAACCACGTGTGGTGCAAAAAAACGATTATTTGATGTATTCTGTAAAAAATTGAAAACGAAGCTATAAATACCAATTCGATAAGTAATTACAAAGTCCATTTGCTGGTAATTTAAAAATATGCCGTTCTATTTAAATTAATCAAGTTATAGCTACTTGAAGTTCTTATTTGATTAATTTTAATTGTTGTACACACTGTACAAGAGGGGATTGTAAAATATGGTCCATTGTTACACATCATTTTAAATTTTCCTTAATCAATTAAATATTTGTTAAGTATTTGAAACAAAAATTAGGTTAGATTTTCACAGTTCAAAAAAACGTTCGGTAAATTTACCGGTAAATTACAGGTAATTCGGTAAATGAAAAATCTATACCAGAAATTTTTATCTACGAAATATTGTGTTTATAGATATGTATTTAAAGGTCTAAAGGGACATTGAAAATAAAAAAAAAACAGGTACACTTATTAAATTTATGGGAGATGTTTTTGTTTAATTTTAATTTAAACTTTCTTGAGATTGAGAACCGCTGTAATGCCTTAGAATAGAGAATATAGAAAAGAAACTGACAAAAACTTTTGATTAGAAACGTATAACCTCCATTCCACCGAGTTAGTCAGAAAGAGAAGGAATCAAAAAATTGAAAAAATGGTCGTGTAAAAATTAAAAAAAAATAAGAATGGAAACAAGACGGATAACAAAAAGCAACGCAAAGAAAAGCGAGATTAATATTCATTTGTTGCTAGGACGGTAGGAAGCAAAACACCCCACTTTTCCTACCTGCTTTGTCAACAAGTGCAATTTCAATTCTCTTCATTTTTTGTTTTTTTTGTGTTTTACTTATCTTTCGGAAAAAAGTTGAGTTAGCATATGTGATTTAAGCTCTGAAGCTTTTTAAGATTTTTAAAAGTTTAAAATCGTTTTTCTTAAAGAGTAAGTAAATGTCTCATTTTTTAATATTTAAAAATAATAACATATAAGAACAACATTTCACGTATTTAAATTAATAGCAATTTTGAATACACCACATTATGAGAGAACATTAATGCAACATTGTTGTAAAATAACATTAAAATTTGAACCTTAAATATTTTGTTTTACTTCATACAACTGTTTAAAATAATTAAATACAAATATTTATTACAAAATTCTAATATTATGCCTTAAGATTCTGTAAAATATGTATTATTCTAGCCTAACTTCTAATCCTATTTCCTTGGGGAATCTCCATTAATGTCACATATGAAAAAAAAATTACCGGTAATTTATCGGTAAACCGGTATTTTCATTTTCATTTACCGAATTACCGGTAAATGAAAAAATCGGTAAATTTAACAATCACTAGTTTCGTCTAATCTGGCTTCTTTCTATTTCTCTGTATTTCTGATATCTTTCACTTTGTGAAAGTGTAGTGTAAACCATTGAACTAACGAAGACGGTATCATTTAATACTTTATTGCGTTCGTATCGCATATCCGTGGGCTAATGTACAATGATTTGTTATAAAAATCGAAACTAAGTTATTTCACTACTGAACCTTGTTATTACTTAATGAAAGTTGTAAACAGTATTTTATTATAAGAATGACACATTTCGTTCTGTCGACGAAAATTCACTCAATGAGTGTAGATTATTGACATCACGTCCAGTATTTTTCTCAGTATACATTTTTGTGAACTTTAATTTATCGTATTTAAGAAAGAAATTCTAGAAATTGCTTTTCCGTTAAACATATTTGACAATACAGCTAGTATCTGTCGTGCGCAGGTATTCTTTAAAACGGAACGGAATAATAAAACCCGTCGTGTTACTTTCCGTAAATACTGACAGTAGGAATTCATGCCCTTTGCAATTACCCCATTATAAAATTCTCACGCCGTTGACTATTTCTCGCAGATGAAACTTCCTTTAATTCTGCTTTAGTCACGTTCGACTATGTATTTAATCAGTTCAATTCTCAATTCTATTTTAATATCTTTCATAGATGGAGTTGAGGAAAAAATATCCGAGCTATTCAAACCTGAGCAAGCAAGGGAGAAATATCAGTTCTTACTGATGGAAGGGATCTAATAAATTCTCTCTCGCTCGACTAGGCTCGCATCGTTCGGATATTTTCTTATGCACTGTAGCGGTAGGCAAAGTATCATTTTAAACGTCAAGTCTTAGTACCGAATAATGCTGTCATCCTCACATTACATTTAATCTCTGATCTGAGTCTTCAACCACTCTAAGCCATTTTAACACTCTTCCTCTCATCACACTTCGCAGGTAACCGCAATTTGGTACATTTGCAACTAACTTATTCGATCCTAACATAACATAATAATAATTCTCAAATTATTTAATTTACAGAATTACTATATTTTATTTACATAAACACAGATTAAAAACATATTGTATTTTAAAGTAAACTAAAATTGCTGATAAGATGTTAGCGCCCAGCGAAGGAAAATCTATCATTTTTTTCTTGCCTAAACCGCACGTAGTGTAATTCTGATAAAACTACAAAATCATTGGAGCACTAATTTATTTTTAAAAAACAATTCACTTGCTAATTATACTAAATGATTTACTGAGATCTGCGAACCATATTACTAATCGTGTACATTAGAGCTCGACGGATTTCTATAAGCTAACATGCTAATAGAATCCGGTGATTTTTTTTAAATATAATTGTGAGCAATATAATTAGTGTACTGTGAAGGCTATCTGTCATAACTACAATAGTTTATAGGTCGAAAAACACGACTTGGTGCATGCTTGGCTAAACTCATCCTGTCATTATGGGAAAAATATTCTGAGTTAATACTTACAAATTCTCTAACGTAACAAACACGAAATATGTAGATACTATTTGCAACGATTTATGTATTAAAAATTAGTACAATCATAAACATAAGAGAGTATTTCTTAGAAATAAATGAAGATTTATAAACGAATATATGATAATTCTTCAAGACTTTAACAGTAGTATGGGTTAATTAGCGAATTAATATATTTTTATTATTTATTATTGTTTTTTTTTCCAGCAGGGAGGAACGTGCCGATTTGAGCGAGGAAAGTTCTACTTTTCTCTCTAAGGAGGAAAGTTGTACTTTTCCTCCCGATGAAGGAAAAGTACAACTTAGTTTATGGTGAAACTGTACATCCTATAATATGTGACATTATAGTTACATGACATTAGTACATTCGACTCAGTCTTAGCCTATTTATGAGATAATTGCTAGATTATTAGGTATTAAATTTCAATTAAGCTATTATTAAACACTTTTAAAACGACGCTAACTTGATATCTATCATGTCACTCACTGGTATGTCTTTAATATTTTTAGACCTTTAAGTTGAAATTGGACTAGTTGGGAAAAAATAGTATTCAAACCACGTGAGGAAGGTGCTATTTGCCCGCGGCCTGCAATAAAGCACTTTCTTCCCTTAGTTTGAAATATACTATTACTCACAAATATGAAACTCAAATGTTAAATTGTTTTGTGCATTCGTTATCGATAACACAAATGAAGTACAATAACTCGTTTTTTGTATAACTTATTGAAGGACCATCAATATGTTACCCAAGAACTTCATTGTGTTCATACTGAACTAGATCATTCATTCATTCATTCATTCATTCAAGTTAGGGTGGGCACTTGATGTCCGGGCACTTGAGCTTGGTGCTCATTGTACCATCCCTATTGATTCTCTTATTTCCACTCGAGCAGCTTGGTGTTCTCTATAAAGCCCAGTATCTTGCCCAGTGGAAACTCGAGGACCTTCGAGGGCTCCAATAGATCTCTCCCGAAATATTTCTGCCTGAGTACCTTCAGTTCCTCACATGTGCAGATTACATGTAAACTCGTTTCCTCCTGTAGTTCGCATCTTCTACACCACGGTTTGCTTACACGGCCTGTGTTGTATAGATGCTTTTTCAGAGGACAGTGTCCAGTTACCAACCCAGTAATGGTTTTAACTTCTTTCTTACTGCGCTTGAGTAGGTTATCAGAGAAACTACCATCCCCATCCCCTATCAGCGTTTTGGTATGGAGTTGACCTTCAGTCGACCTCCATTTCTTGTACTTTCTTTATCTAACCAGGTCCAGATCTCCCTTCTTGCGGAATCCTTAGTAATCTCACATACGGGCTCTGGACCCATGAAGTGTCTCTTAGAGCCCTCCTTGGCTAGTTCATCGGCTATTACGTTGCCCTTTATATCCTCATGTCCCGGCACCCAAATCAGAGACACCGTGTTGTCTCGTGCCAGTGCATTGAGGGATTGTTTGCAGTCCCTAACTAGTTTTGACCTAGTTACAGGTTTGAGACTGCCTTAATGACAGCCTGGCTGTCAGTCATTATATTAATTTCCTCCTCATGTAGCCCCCTTTTGCAATCATTTCTGCACAGGCTGCAAGGCGAATACCTCTGCTGGAAGACCGTTGTATGTTTCCCCAGGCTTATGAATATCCTTTGATTAGGACTGGGCCCACAAATACCGGCTTCTGTCCCCTGGCTGTGAACTAGATCAAATTCAATAAAAAAACTTTTCTCTTCTTTTCACATCAATTATGCATAAAGCGTTACTTAAGAAATAATTATTAGCTTATTTACTGATTTTTTTACTGTCATTTATGTCCTTTTCCTTTCTAGTTGTAATTAACAGCAAGGTATTATAGATATATACGAAAATAAATTTTGACAAATAATTAAAATACAAATTTAAAATCAACAAATTAAGTTATATAAGAACATGTTATTAACGATGAATAAATACTTATAAATAAATCAATTAAGTAATAATGAAAAGAATTATTTACTATTAATAACACTTAAACAGTGGTCAAAAAATAAAAATGTAAAATAATTAAATTGTGCAAGTGCTGTCATAAAATACAATAAAGCACACACATAAAAATAAAATAAACTGCACGTTAAAACTCTAAGGCTTATTATTTGTTGTTAATAAATTGGCCTTGGCGTTAACCATTAGCTAAGGCTTATTACTTACTTTGTTTAACATAAACTATTATTGTTAAACTATATAATAGAAGTATCAAAGTAGCAGTTTGTGATTTAATTAAATTTTAAATTAACTTTTTGAAATACTGTGAGAACCATCTTTATATATGAAACCTACGTTAATAAAATTAAAACAAATAAATAAAAGAAAATAACTTGTAAACCATGTACGACCACCTATCAATTATTTCCCTCTAAAAAGGAAAGATATGTACAAGTGCTTTTTCTACGCCTACTTGACCCTTCGAAATACCAAGAATTATATTGAATCATTCTATCCCCATAAATCTATCAAAATTGAGTGGTGGACGGATGCCACTTCTCGATTCAATAAGTAATTTGAATATTTTCTCATATATGGTTTCCTATGCGTCTAACCCTTTCGGTGATTGCACATATTTCACTTAGTGAACGTTTTCTATATCGATTTTATGTCAGGTATCGTGCATATGTTGCGCAACGCTGGTTGATTCAAGTCTCCCATAGCGATAACTTATTATGTATTCCTTAAATCTAGTTCCGATCGTACCTTTTATTTGTCCAATGTAAACTTTATCACTTCCGTTACGACCCATTTTGTAAATGTCCGAACTGTCATTGAGATGAGGTTTATCCTTTGCGTTGCCTAAAATGTTTCTCTGTGTGTACGCGAGGTGAAGCAAATTTTGTTCGTTAAAAATGTGGCCGAAACCTTTTGAATACGATGGAAAGAATTTTCTTCTAAAGTTAAAGTCGTGACACTTCCTACATAGTATATTTATATTGGACTTTCTTATTTATACACCGGACTACATCTATAGACGAGTAACCATTATAGATGAATTCTTTGTTAAATTTCGCCTTGTTAAGTAGGAATTTTTTGAGTCTACTGTTGATTGTCCATTATGAATCTATTTGTATCGGTATTGTTTCTTATCACTAAACTATTTAGAAAAGGAAGTTGGTTGTTCATTTTTTCTTTTATAGTAAATTTACTGTGAAACCTTTCTTTCAAGTGATAGAAATAAAGTAAAGAGTAAACATATTCATGTGTCTATTACTGCGCCACAGTCTACAGTGATATCTTTGCAAGGAGCCCATTAATAACTATATCACAGCGAGTAGGTTTCCGACAAATCTCAAATTAATTTATTGTCCATTAGGGAATAGATAATAGTTACACCCAGAAAATCAAGGCGAGTTTGAACCTAAACTGTAAATTTAGTTGTCTCATGCAGGGAGTTAGATAATGTAAAACACAAAGTCAATCTACATATCTTTCGTAAAATTTAAGGAGGAAGGAATATTATGAATAAAATATGTAGATAGTTTCAAAATAATTCATCAAGATGATTTGATTGTAAGTCAATGATTGTTTATATGCAAATTAAAAGTTCTTTCCAATCTTTAGATGTATGATTTATTTACTACATGTTTCGATCCAAACTTAGACCATCTTCAGGTAATTACTGGTAAATTTGACAATATTTATTACTTGAAGATGGTCTAATTCTGGACCGAAACATGTAGTAAATAAATCATACATCTAAAGATTGGAAAGAACATTTAATTTCTTTTTTGAGGGGTAGTAATGCCTAAGCTATACTTGTTAGCTTATCAGGCCCCCGCAGAGTGAAATTTCCCTCCTAATCAACATTACGATCCCGGAAAAAAACCGATTATCGTAATTGACCAGAGCGGGATTTGAACCCCGGACTCCGCACTGATAGCCGAGCGTGCAAGCCACTCGACTATCAGCCAGGCTAGTAATTTGCAATGAATTCATGAAGAGGTGTGCTATGATAGATGAAATTGGAGCACCTATGTCCAGCTCCACTGGAACAGAGTAGATAGGGGAAGGTGGGGCAAGATGAGAACATTAGCTTAGAACACTCCATCAGGATTGCAAATTGATATACAAGGTTCTAAGTACACTTGTTGTAATCTTTAAACATTTATCTGCTGATGGATGAATTTACAATTTTTCGATGGGTACTCTTGGTGCTGTGAGAAAATTTTAAAAAGAAATGTGTAAATACACACAGTGGGGTTCCAGTTAAGAATAGGTGGTACCATAAATCTAGGTAATAGGTAAAAAAAAAAATAGATTCTTAAAATATTCTTAAAAACATGCAGGAACAAAGCTTAAACTCTTTAAAGCGGAACTACTTAAAATAAAAAAAAAATACAATAACGATAAGAATATTAAACTTAATCTTCACAATTGAGACAATAGAAGACGAACTCATCCACGTTATTCGCACAGCCTCCATGTACCCAACCTCGCCATCCATGGCATTGTATCAATACTTCCCCTTACAATACTAACATTGAGCGTCATCTTCCTCAACAGAAGAACTTGATTATTTCCTTGACGTTTTCTAAAAATCTATCTCTTGCTTTCCTTACAAAATTCGGCTTCTTGATCTCTTCTGTTTTCTTCTTTGTCATTTTCATTTTCCTTAACTCTTCCTCAGCACTTCCAGTTGCCTTAGGGATTGTCCAGACTTCTATTTTCTTGTAGCAGATTTTTATACGTAGTGCTTGTAAGGATTGTTGTCTTTCCCTTGTTACGCTTTGATTGAACCTGTACTTTATTCCTAACATGAGAAATAGGCATTATGTCTTCGAGAAAGCATAATGGCATATCCAGGCATAACGGACCAGACTGAAGAGTGAGATAGTGATGTCCCCATGTTGCCCCATACCAATAGCCCCATCTTGCCTCTTTGGAACATTTTCTGGTTATGTTATAATAACATATTAAATATTTGAAATAAACAAATAACGCACTATAGAAAATACATGCAATACATGTCAATTAATAAGCACAAAAAAGTGTAGTTGTAAATAATTTACTTATGCTTCCGATACTGGCCGTTGAACTCACCATCAAAATAATAACGAAATTCTGGAAATTGCAAAGTTCACGCACAAACAGCAATAACTTTGTTATTACTAGTAAAGTAGACTAGTAAAGTTTCCTACATTACAACAAACATAAAACAGCACTTGTCAATATTAGGACTGCTATTATTTGACAGATGCTTACTGCCGTTTTGTAGATAAGACGATGTCCCCATCATGCATCGTTGCCCTATCTTGCCCCACCCTCCCCTACATCTGCGTACTATTAAAGAATTTGTGAAGGAATGTATTTTAACTCCACCTGGTATAATGTGCTTCTACAGAATGATTTCAATCTTTGTAGTTAAACTAATGCCCACACTTCCTATTGCGAAAAGTGTATAGGTAATAGTGATCTCAATGAATATATTTTGTGTACGTTTTAACAGTTAACATAAAAGCTTCCACTAATTAGTACAAATTAAAAGTTTTAGATGATTGAATATTTCTCGGATATTAATACACATATGTTTTATAATTAAATTAAATAAAAAAATGTCAAAGTAGGATAAATTAAGAAATATATTTCAGAAAAAAATGTCTTAAAATATTTTTTTCAATAAGCTATTCCTTTCTTTCAAATACAATTGTTGAAATAGAACATATTAATTCAGTGGGTGGTCCAAATTTACATTCATCATTCACATCATTATACCATTAACAATACAGCACCCAAATAGCTTTAAATAATTTTAACAAGCACCAATCATTATTCAATTATGTAGTTCCATTATATATAGTAGTAACCTACAATATTAATAAATTTTAAATTAGTCCGGAATGCAAGTAAATTTAAATGTTTTAGTTTTATATTTTTTGCAATTCATAAAATCATATTTAAAAACACACAGTTTTAATGTAGGTCTCATATGTCATACATATTTATAATTATTATACTTACACAACATTATTGTCTATGATCTCTAAAACATCATCCAGAGGATGGGCCTGAGATCCGCTCAAGTCATGAATGTGTATGCCCTCGTTTATGAACCCCTGAAACGAGGAAATCCTTCGATTTAAATTCGTCAAGCTTACCGCCTAAAGCAAGCGGTGAATGAGAAACAAACACGTAACACGCCGTCTGGTCCCCACCTTACGTTAGAAACTTCCACGTATGTATGTAAACAGAAGCGTGTTAGTATCAGCGTCTTGCGTTAGATTAGGTTATGTGGCTTCTTATCAATTTATGAATGGAAAATCTAACTCACCCGTTTTAAAGTTTCCTCAAAATACGGCGTTATCCGCTTCAAAAGGACTTGCAGGTTGTCAGGTACTTCCGGTAGCATCTCTGTTGATTAAATTTAACTAAATTAGCATCTACACAGCCGACACTAGTCACGCGTAAAATCGATACGGATGCACATAAATAAACGTAAATTTTAAACTAAAAATTCTACGCACTGTGTCGGGTTTAATTTGTTACACGTCGAACCACGTGTACAATAACATATCGTCACTTTTACCGCTTGCTTGGTAGTAACGTTATCTTTATTCATAATACATAACTTAAATAACTGATAGGTGACGATTACAGACGACAATATGAGTCTTTATTAATAACATCTTCAAGTACGATGTGGCAGGTAAAATGCTGACCTATTACTACACGGATTGTTTTACGTTTATGTTATTCACGACAAAACACAAGCATGCATTATTTTAGGAGTTATCAAGTTGAAGTCAATCGTGGTTAAGTGAAAGTGCGGTAGTAGAAAGTGGCCGAAACAAACCGATAAGCAATAAAAACATACCTACAGTTGGTGGCAAAATTATGGAGCGATCTATTTAGTTTATCAAAGTTATTTCATTCATTAGTAAATACACGCGGAGAAATACATGCATTGATTCAAATCAGAAAACGGTGAATTCATTTCATTCATTCATCATTTTTTTTTGTTTGAATGAATATAAAAATTAATTATTGTAAGTTGTACACAGAGAAAAAATTTCAAACATTATATATTTTTATTTATTTATTATATACATATTTTTATTATTATAAAGTCTCGCACAAGTTGTTGAATATATAAGGACGAGCACAAACTTGTATTAAAATTTCTCACAATACTGTTGACAAGAGCAAAAAAATGCACACTTTTGTTATACAATTTATGTTAACAAAACCTATATACCCCAGTAGCATTAATTGCAGATCACTTGTAAATAGCACGTTTACGCTAGCGCTAGCGGTTAGTTAGTAGTTAGTATAGTTGCAACTAATCGTCAACAAAATATTTTGCTAGTATTTTTGCTATTATTACAATTACAAATCTGTGTAGTGAACCGGCATAAAGATTTTGCGTACAGATCAACTACGCTGTTGCTATAATTAATATACCTAGTTGTGAATAATTATTTACTGTGTGGTGTGTTTTTATTGAAACATAATGTGTAGTTCTGTTGCACAATTTGTAGACATAACCTACCTATAAAAGGAGCATAAATTCCATATTGCTTGCCGCAAATGAAATAGTGAATTTTCAGTAGAATTTTGCGTACAGTAAAGCTGGACTGTTGAATTAAAGAATAAAGGATCCTTAATTTCAGAAGTTTTGATCTCATTAATTTATTTTGTTCTGTATGTGACGTTTGCAAATTCTCCTTCGCCGGTATACAATGTTTTCCGGTAAATGCATCAAATCAACTTTTTATAACCGAGTTTAAGTGAAATAGGAGAAGCGCCATCTTTACAACAATGGCTGTATCACATACATATATTGAACATAACTATATTGATATAAAATTTCGCCATAATCATGATGCTTGGATCACAGAACCTGTTTACAAAAGTATGGGCTAGGATTGGAAGAACAGTAATTTGAACATAATAATTACATTAAATTAACTGCAATTGTGGTTAGCGTAATCCTTACTTCTTAATAATATTCACCTTGTTAACTGAAGAGTACTTATTGTTTAAGTGAAAATTAATGGTTTTTTTTAAATTAACAAACTAGAAGTAACAAAATAATATGATCGCTTTTTATACCAATTATTTTTTTAATTTTCGCAATATCTTTAAAATAAACGAGATTTTATTAGTTTGTTGGCAGTTGTTGGATATAATTATTATTGCTATGTCGACAGGCTGATGCCCGTCTTAACATTAGCTTTTTTGCTTCAGAAACAGCAATTCGTAAATTTTGAGGTATGTCCAAGATTTTGGCCAACCGACGCAGTGTTCAAAATGAGCGAATTCGTGATCGAAATTAATCACGCTCAAACTGTAAAAGTAATTTAGCTGAAAAATTCAATTATGTTGAATTATTTTATGCACTACAAATATATATAAACAATGGACACCGTCTCATTCGATTTCAACCCCTTAGGAGATGAAATAGGTACTTACAAACGTCGCGATCTCAACGATTTTTACTCCTTGTGATATATGACACATAAATATTTATTTATTAATAAATGACTGTTAATATTTAGTTATAAAGAGGTGGAGGTATTGTTGTAAGGAGTAGGAGATGGTTGATACATTTTATCAAATTTTCAGAACGTTGTTTTATCACAAATAAGTTGAAAACAAATATTAGACTAATTATCCGAATCTTCAGTTGCTTCTTCCCTCTTAATTTCGCCTTCGTTCTGATACTTTTTTTTGTTGTCGGACCGTCTAACATGTAGTCTCTAGAAACACCTCTTGGCTTTTTGTATTTAGTCTCCCATTTCTCCTACCCATTAAATTATACCAGCTATTCCAGAATCCTACTATCCTGCACTAATCTGTACAGGTCTCTTTCTGGTTGATCGAAGTAATCATCTCGGTTCATTTTTGGCTTGCCAAAAATTGCCGGTCTTCTTGCGTCCAGAGCCTAATAATCACACAGAATGTGGTAAGCCTTCTCTGTCCTCTCATTACACAGTCTGCAGTTGGTATCTCCAGTGTAGATCCCAATTTTCTGTAAGTGTCCTTTCAGTGTACACTGTCCTGTTAAGAGAGTTGTTACGATGTGAAAATGATTTCTACTGAGTTGTAGTAGTTCTTCAGCCTTCTGTTTTGATGGTGCCTTGAAATATATCTTACCAGGAGTTTGCCTCGCTGTATTATTCCAGTGTTCTTTTTGTTCCTGTTTGACCCAACTTCTTACTTGTTCTCGTGCTGTGTTTTTAGACACTCCTAGAACAGATTCCAGACGTATATATGAAGCAGATGATCCTTTTCTTGCTAACTCATCAGTTTTTTCGTCTCCTTCGACTGCTGAATGCCAGGGCACCCACAGAAAAGTGAATTTAATGTGGTCTGTAAGGCTATTCAGTTCTCAAATACATTCCCAAACCAGTTTTGACTGTATCTTGGAGTTCATTAGTGCCTTCAGTATCGCCTGGCTGCCTGTTGCAATATAGAACCGCTTGTTTTTATAAGCCCTCTGATTGATCAGAGCACAATGTACTATTACGTATGCCTCTGCTTGAAAAAACCGTGGCATATTTTCCCAGCAGAAGGGTGATCATTGTATTTCTCACCCCGCTGTAGATTTCGGCTCCAGTCCCACTTTCGGTTTTTGATCCTTCTGTTAACCAGATTAATTCGAAATTTCTGTTAAAAAGATATGTCAAAATCATGTGGTCTGATTTTATTCCCAAAATCACCATGTGGAGGGCAATAACATGATGGACAATATTATTATATTATAAATATTAATAGCGTCAAACACGATCAAACCATACACATTAGGTTGTAGCGCATGCGCGCTGCTCTTTCTTCTAAGTATAGCTAGTCTTGTCATACATTAGTATATTATTGTTTCATCTTCGTTGGTTCATCGCGAACCGCAATTTTATATAGCAACATTGAGAGATAGTTCAATCCACAGTATCCAAAGGCGCACATTTATATAAATTAGGTCATGTTCCGCACTTTTCCGCAGGTAAAACAATATATTTTTGAATTACCTATATTATAATCTTTCATTTCACGCAAAATTCACGAACTAGCAAGTACTAGCAATAAACGTAAACCCTCATTGAAAATTTATTTCTACGTAAATGTGATAGGCTTATAGGCAACCGGTATTACTTAGAAATAAAAACAGCTTCCTATAAAGTAAGAATGCTATTTAAGTCACTAAAGTAAGTACTTTCACCTATAATAATTACTATTAAATCGACCAAGATATTTGGGCCAGGTAATAGCAAACATAAGTACAGTTCCGGGTAGTAAAATATACATTATAAAATTATTGTTAATTTTGCAGTTTTTAATAATTAATATCTGTGGTACCGACAAAGATAAAATAGCAATTCTTGGTGAAAACTTGTATGATGATGTAACAAACAAATATATATGATTTGCAGCATTATCAAAAAATTTCAAAATATGGAATTACGATCACGTTTTTATCTATTTTGAACACTGTGCGACGTCCTTCTTAACATTAGCGGAAATCAGAATATTGCACTTATAGTTAATTAATTATTAATTCGATGAGTGAACTAGTGTTCGAGTACTATAAAGTTTCCCAGTATAAAAATTCTCGTTTGTAATTTTTTCCCACTCCAAATAAGCAATTTATTATATCCACTAGTTGTAAAATATTGTAAAACATTTCAGAATATTTTCTAAAAGATTGTTCTACAATATTTTCTAACAATTATGTTGTTTTTTTTTTTGTAACTCTGCTATATAAAATTGCAATGACGTTGTTTAAAAAAATTGCACAATAGTAAAAATTCTTACTACAATTTTCGTCCAACAGTGAAGTGTAAATATTACTATGCGGATTTTTCTCTGTATAGATTGGGAAATTAATATGGAAGACTAGTAGCGAACGCTGTACAAATTACAATCCTTTACTTAAATATCTTTTTGCAATTAGTGCCGTAACCATACCATTTATTCCACTAGTGCCGTAATAGGATCTATTACAGCACTAGTTGCGTAATAGAAATGGAACATTTAAGCAGATTTATTTTAAGTTGGTCACATTGCAACAGAAATGGAGATGTCAATATGACATTTTGTAAGCAAGTTTGAAGTTATTATATTAAAATTCATTGTAAGATTTGATATTTTTAATTAATCTTTGAAATAGTACAACTATTATAAACATTTATATTAACGTTTGAATTATCTTTCGAAGTGATAGTGATACCGTGTGCAGTAGAAACATTCTGTTGAAAATTATCGTTGTCTGCGATAGTGATATTGCTTCTGTTGGAGTACTCAAACTGTGAACCATTCCCAGAAGTTCCAGGTAGATTCACATTATTTTCCTGTGCAAACATATTTCCAACATCAATTTTATTTTTCATAGAAGAGGCAACGTAACCTTCAGCAACAGCCGTGCTTTTCCAGCCACCTAATCGTTTTATAGTTAAAATATCACCTCCAGCATTTGCTATATGTGTCGCACTGGATCTTCTAAAACAATGTCCTGTATAAAGATGAGGACCTGGTAAATGAAGAAAACTGGCAATTTGTTTAGGAACATTTCCATGGTGTTAATACCGATAGGGCTATTAATTAAGCAGCCATGACGATAAGTTAGAAAAAAACGTTTGTGAGTAACTGTTTTAGGCCGCAGATTATTATATTTTTTATAAGTTCGATGCAGTTTACATCAGTCACTGCGAACATTCTGGGTACATTGTTTTTTGTTTTAGGTATGTTGACTATAATGGAATCGGAATTGTATTGAAGATCTTCCACACATATATTAATTAATTCTTCTCGCCTACAGGCTCCATTATATCCTATTATCAAAATAACCTAGAATATAAAGAATTTACAAAAAAGTAACGAAATAAAATCAACACTAACCTTTATAGCTAAGTATATTTTATCATCGGCTTGTTTCAAAAATCTATGAATATCTTCTTCTTCTAAAATTTTAGATTTTTTTGTTTGATAACCTTTAGATAGCCGTTTTAATAATGCTTGAAGTTTCATATATTTTGATATATCCACATTTCTATGTACATTTAAACACGATCTTAACATCGAATAAATCGACCATAATGATGACGATTTATAATCTTTACGTAGCATTTCAAAATAAGCAAATAAGACGTTCTCAGAAATATGAAGAATTTCCTTTTCTTTGCACCATTTTTCAAATTTTTGTATCGCTTTTGATACATAGTGTACGATTTCTCCGGAAGTAAATTATTAATGGTTTTTTTCAGCAATTTGCCGTATTTCAGGCAGAGTGCATGAAAAAAGTTGTAGAACTCATATTAAATATTATAATATACTTACTTTATTAATATAATATATAAAAATTCAAAAATGTGTCAATTTAAATCTTGTGCCAAACCAAGGTGGACAACTGGTAACAACCGCCACAAAATTCCCTAGATTATCAAATTTTTTCTCGTTTTGCTTTTACAAAAAGAGAAATTTTAAAACTAATGCAAAAAATAGCATAAAGACACGTTTTATTTGACATTAAAGCACTCATTCAGTTAAGAAACTCGTGGCTACGCCACTCGTTTCTTAAACTCTGAATTCGTACTTTGAAACGTCAAAATGAAACTTGTATTTTAATATACTATTTCATAACCGGTTCGGTGTCGGAACATGTCACACTTTAAAACTTTTAACGTTATAACAATTATTAAAACAAAACATCACATATCGAAATGAAGCTGATATGTTCTTTTTTTTAAATTTACTGGTTTGAATTAAGTCCGTATAACAACCAACAACAATACATTTAAAAATTTAAATTTTAATTAACTGAGGCAGATTCCTCCGGTTTTACTCCTCATCATGACCCTGGAAATATCCGCTTATCATATTTGAACCTGCGGCACCTGTAATGGTCAAGATCACAAACAGGGCCATGATATGTCATGAAAAATATACATAATATTTTTGTAATCCTACCATTCTTGATCATGAACACAATTTCCAAAAGTGAGTAATATCTGAAGTATTACACATAAAAACATCAATAATTTTACCAACTTTGTAATTCTTTCACGTCTTTAGCATTAATTAAACAAGCTGCGTTTGTTGAACCATACTTGCCTAATTATCATTTTCTTTGGTTAATCTTAATCTGTAGCCCTCTAATTGATTTATTTCTTTCATTATGGCATATATTTTAACCGATGAATGAATATAATTCTTGCTTGCTCTGTCCCCGTTTACACTAAATATTAATTATTTTACGTCTTTTTAAACCGTGTGGAATGATCCCAATGTTATTTAATTTGTTGTTTTACTTTTTGACTTTGTTGTTTAATTAATCGACAGGTAATTTACCTTTTAAAAAAGAAATAATACAGCTTACTTAAACATAACCCCAGATTGTTCTAAATGAGACACGGAAAAATTGTGTTAGTTTTATTTTATAATATTTATCATTAACAGCAGTAAAATCTGAGGTTATGTTTAAGTATACTGGATTCTTTTTTTTTTATTAATAATAAGGTGTAATAACTATATTAGTTCTTTATTAAACGATTCTTGGCTGAGAAGATGATTTACCAATCTATACAAGTACTTACAAAAAGAAGTGTACTTATGATGAAAAGGATAATTAGAATGTTCATTAGTTACCATTTCACAGTGAGTGTTTCCTAACAATCTCGAAATATAGTTTTTTTGCTAATTAGGGGGTGGATAAATAGTTAAATCCAGAAAATTAACGCAATTATTCAGTTGCACTTCTAACGTAAATTTAGAATGATTTTCGGTTCTAAGTGGGTACGGAATGCATATGTATTTTCTTTATTTTAAAGTGTAGTTAGTTGGTTTTTATACTTTTAATGCGTTTTATTCAATATCCAATGTTTGTGTTTTACAAGTTCCATACAATTTTAATAATCTATTTTGTACCATCCATTTTTAATTTAAAATTAAAGTTTGACTAACTTTAACTGATTTAAAATTCCGGCCTGATGATGTTCGATTAAAACGAAGCCGGTTGTTTCTGTGATATTAAAGAATTCTTGTGAGGAACTAAACCTTTTGTTTGATTTATTTCCTGAATTATTAACCCACACAACGTCAAATATGGATTATTAAAATAATTACTATTCATTTCAATATTTAGTACACTGTTGAAAATATTACGGTGTTGGCGTTAATTTTGCGCTAGTCAAATATTTTAGTGTTGATTTTTCCAAACTTTGCCAGACGAGTTGACTACGCGTATTTAATAGAACAGAAATGACTAGAATTTCGTGTGAGGTCTTTGTTCAGATATGAGGATTGACTATTTTTCTAGACATTCAGAAGCGTCAACCAATCAGAATTCTTCCCTCGGATGGAAATATAGAAACCCCACCTATTCCAATACAGTATTGCATTATACGCACCACCTGCATTGCACGTGTATCTGTTTTCGTGTTTGATTCTCCGTATTAACATATCCAAACAAACCACCAAATGTGACTGACTTGCAAAGTGTAACCTCGTGTTATTAAACGTTAATTCCAGTGGGCATAAAAAAGTTCAGATGTATTGGGAACATCTATTTACGCAATTAGTTTAGACTTGAATCAAATAGCATAAACATTCACTTAATTTTTAAAATGGTTCTCAAAAAATCATTTTAAAATTGGTACGTTTAGTTGAAACCAAAACTTGTGAATGAGTGGTTTTGCATATTTATAATTGAGAAAAACGTCTTAAAGAGAGAATATTTATAGCACTAAGAAATAGGAGTTGCATATTAAAAAGACGTTGTGTTTAGAAAATAGTGTTAAAACACCCAATAGATCGCATTCATTTACTTAAACAGCTAGTAAATTTGTCTAGTCTAGATCAAATAAAATGTGACTAGAAGTATTTTATAATTCCACGTGTCAGTTGGACAAAATAACCCCTTAGCAATAGACAATACTTGACCATCTTTGCTCGTCAAATTTAACTTCTATAGTTCTCGACAAAATAACACGAAAAGAGTGTGGACCTCTCCTGACTATTAAATTAGTCAAAAAAGTGTTTTCAACAGTGTAAGCTTTTAGGAAAAGAAGCTGAAAATTACTAAAATGCTTATAAGTTAATAACACTGGGGAAAGGAAAAGAACGGAGAAAATTGCTTGTGCATTGTTTTGCATATTTCAAAACGCATTTTTTTACATATATGCAATGGCATTTGATATGCCCTGCACCTTTTCAGTAAAATAATACAAATCCCTCCACGTCAAATACGCCGAGCATCTATGCGCATTGCGCTTTCATATTACAATAGCAACAGCTCAACGACTAGTTCTGGAATGGAGCTCGAAGAGAAGCGCAGTCATTCTCTCGGCGGAATGCCTGGCTCTTGGCGAAAATTGAGGTTAAGCGACTGTTCTTTTAATTATGCCCATTGTTAGGCGTTAGTCATCTACTTAAGTGGATGAAGGGTCACTGCCATACTCGTATGCGTAAATTAGCTACCCGTTATAAGGACGTTCTACTGGTTTTAGCAAATAAATATTGCCTAAGTTTACATACATATGTGTCAAGTTATATTTGAAACTAACGCATGTAACATATTTGTTGATTTATTAAATTTTTTTTTTATCTCACATATGTTTCAGTATACATTGCAAAATTATTTTTAAGTATGATTCATTCTTAAGGCAATTACGATTAAAAATTATTTTAGAAAATAAATAGAATTATGTTTAAAGATGAGAAATAAGATAAAGTATGTAAAGTGAAAAACGTCAAATTAACTGAAAATGTGGATCATCTGCAATAGTAGAAAGACACGCAGTGCTCATGTAAAAAAAAGTAGAATGATTGAAGAAAACATACCCTTCGTTTTAAACAAGTTCCATATTTATTGAACATAATTATATTCATTATAATTACATATAATAAAATTTAATAAAGATGGAGCATAAGTTAGAGTTAGTGGAAAATTGAATTGTAAGGCAATTTTGACAACCCAAAAAAAAAATTCAATTTATAAACTCTATACAAGTCATAGTAACTTTCAAAGATTATTATAATGAAATATACCTCTGCACAATCTTAATACGTAATAGGAACTGGTTAGCGACTAATAGCCTTGAAGCCGATTTTGAAACCGGTTTAGAATTGATTTTGGTTTAAAGTTGATTAATCGATTTTACTGAAATGATTTGAAGAAAGATCGGTTAATCAGTTTTCAATATCTGGCGATTTCCATAGCGTTAAATATGTGCTGCTTCTTGAACAAGCTCTAAACTATTGTTCCGAAAGAATATTGTATAGGTACAGATTATGGCCATGTAATAGTTATTTACGAACCAAGTGTGTGAAAACACATTTCGCGAATGTCTGGCCAGTTTGAATTCATGGGAACGCATTATGGCTGGCGAGCGTTTGTACTTTTTTTTTTGTGCGAACTAATAAATATTTTTATTTACATAATCAATCCAATTACATCAGATTTTGTTCGATGCCGAATCCGACGGTCCCTAAAACGTATTGCCTGTCTAAAATTCATAAACTGAGAAAATCGATAAGACCAACTGTATGTCCATATGACTAGTGAACGAATACAAACATTGTACCCATTAAAATGAATAATTTTGAAGTAGCGAATTCCTTAGATCTTGTTAACAAAGTACGGTATGCGGCAAAATAAACAGTACTGAAATGCGCATGTGTCAACTGTGTGTGTCATGCACTGAAACGTACGGAGTGGTTTGCGAACGTGGTTACAACGTATGTGAATGTCTTTTTAATGTTAGCCTTTCGAAGCCTCCGAAGATCATCATTAAAATTGAATATCAGTGATCCATCCCTTCGTCGAATATTCAAGAATATTGGTGGATTATACGGATTATGAGCACGCGTCGTTCTTGTAGAATGTTTGGTTTTCCGATGAAAGCCATATTCATTTAAACGGATACATTAACAAGCAGACAACACGATTTCCTGGAATTCGAACGCCCCGACATAATCGTCGAGCAACCCCTTCATAGTGACCGTGTTACCATTTGGTGTGCTGTATCCGCATATATGCATATGGCATATTCATTGAATCAGATGATGGAACGCCATTAACTGTGAATCAGAAGCACTGCAGAGAACAGGTTATCACACCATTTTTGCATGATCTTCAGCGATTTTGTCGTGCCAGGAACCTACCACGTAATCAACAATGGTTTCAGTAGGACGGGATAACCTGTCACACGGCTAGGGAGTCTCTCCGAATGCTGCGCAATCATTTTGGGGATCGCCTTATTTCGGGTGGCACTGATTTCCTATACCCATCGCACTCATCGGACCTAACACCACCTGATGCGTACATATGGGGATGCTGAAGGAGGCTGTTTTCCGTACCGATCCACTGTCTGACATACCGAAAATTGCAGATTAAAATTCAACGTTTTTTCGTGCCATACAGCAACCTGTGTTCACAGACATGTTTGTGAACCTTCGCGAACGCTACGAATACTGCTTGAAACTGAACGGAGGGCATCTTGAATATCTGTTTTATCAGGAACGTCGTCGTGAATAATGTTTGTAACACTATATAATGTTAAAGTATCGCTATATAATGTAAAGTAAATACATAAATAATAAATAATAAACGTTTCATAATTTCAGTACTATTTATTTTGCTGCATACTGTAAATAAGATTAAATTGAAAAGGGTGAAATTTTAGTATCGTTCGATGCTCGTTTACTCTTTCCAAATGCACTGATACCTGAAACTATGGAAGAATTGGCAGAATTTGTAAAATTAAATACCTTAGGCGATATTGAAACCGCGGAATAAAAGAGATCAACTTCCTTATACAGTGTGGTAACCATTTATGGAATAATAGTATATTAAAAGACAAGTTTCATTTTGACGTTTCAAAGTACGAATTCAGAGTTTAAGAAACGAGTGGCGTAGCCACGAGTTTCTTAACTGAATGAGTGCTTTAATGTCAAATGAAACGTGTCTTTTATGCTATTTTTTGCAATTAGTTTTAAAATTTCTCTTTTTGTAAAAGCAAAACGAGAAAAATTTGATAATCTAGGGAAATTTTGTGGCGGTTGTCACCAGTTGTCACCTTGGTTTGGCACAAGATTTAAATTGACAAGTTAATTTAAAATTGACACATTTTTGAAATTTGTTATATATTATATTACTAAGGTAACTATAATATTTAATATGAGTTCTACAACTTCTTCATGCACTCCGCCTGAAATACGGCAAATTGCTGAAAATACCATTAATAATTGACTTCCGGAGAAATTGTATACTATGTCTCAAAAGCGATACAAAAATTTTGAAAAATGGTGCAAAAGAAAAGGAAATTCTTCATATTTCTGAGAACGTCTTACTTGCTTATTTTGAAATGCTACGTAAAGATTATAAATCGTCATCATTATGGTCGATTTATTCGATATTAAGATCGTGTTTAAATGTACATAGAAATGTGGATATATCAAAATATATGAAACTTCAAGCATTATTAAAACGGCTATCTAAAGGTTATCAAACAAAAAAATCTAAAATTTTAGAAAAAGAAGATATTCATAGATTTTTGAAACAAGCCGATGATAAAATATACTTAGCTATAAAGGTTAGTGTTGATTTTATTTCGTTACTTTTTTGTAAATTCTTTATATTCTAGGTTATTTTGATAATAGGATATAATGGAGCCTGTAGGCGAGAAGAAGTAATTAATATATGTGTGGAAGATCTTCAATACAATTCCGATTCATTATAGTCAACATACCTAAAACAAAAAACAATATACCCAGAATGTTCGCAGTGACTGATGTAAACTGCATCGAACTTATAAAAAAATATAATAATCTGCGGCCTAAAACAGTTACTTACAAACGTTTTTTTCTAACTTATCGTCATGGCTGCTTAATTAATAGCCCTATCGGTATTAACACCATGGGAAATGTTCCTAAACAAATTGCCCAGTTTTCTTTCATTTACCAGATCCTCATCTTTATACAGGACATTGTTTTAGAAGATCCAGTGCGACACATATAGGCAAATACTAGAGGTGATATTTTAACTATAAAACGATTAGGTGGCTGGAAAAGCACGGCTGTTGCTGAAGGTTACGTTGCCTCTTCGATGAAAATAAAATTGATGTTGGAAATATGTTTGCACAGGAAAATAATGTGAATCTACCTGGAACTTCTGGGAATGGTTCACAGTTTGAGTACTCCAACA